>JAKSZP010001646.1:0-102712 GCA_022478985.1 Massospora cicadina | reverse complement strand
TTAAAGCATATGTGGCAGATATAATGTATGAAAAAATGATTGTGGGCAGATATTATGATGAGCTGCTGCCCGTGATCAAAGTGTTAGATGGTCTTAGACAGGATACATTCTTGCTCAATGTGGAATTATATAAGTGGATGGGGGAATCGCCGCTGAGTTTTCCAGAACCCTCTGCCAAGCCTACGATCATTATGGATGCCCATAGAGTGGTAGGTCATGGAGGTTGAAAAAGACGCTGGAGTTATTGAGATCTCACTACTATTTGGAGAGTATGCACTACGATGTGCTTGAGACAGTTGGTTGTTGCCATCAGTGCCAAGTGGAGAAAACATTCCACTAAAAACCACCTACTAGTTAGTTAAGCCTTGGTTTGCATGGCATACAGTTTTATTAGATGTGGTGGGGCCTCTGCCAACTGGCGCGAACTGCTCCAAATATATATTAGTTGCCATCGACCATTTGACCAGATGGGTGAAAGCAAGGGTTATCAAGGATTTAGGGGATTTCACTACCGCCAAGTTCATCCTGGAGTGTGTTATACAGCGCCATGGTTGTCTGCAATTTGTCCTAATGGATAATGGAACCAATTTCACATCACATATATTAGCCAAGTTGAATGAGCTCATGGCAATCCGTGGGGTTTTAACTACACCCTACCACCCTGAATCTAACAGTATGGTGGAACGGGTCAATGGGACCTTGGTAAATATTCTACGCAAGCTTGTAAATTAGTGGCTGTCAGACTGAAGTACCCTTTTATCTACCGCTGTCTTCACATATAATATCAGCTACCACTCAGCAATGGGTAAGAGTCCATTTCAATTGCTCTATGGATGACATCCAGCGCTGCCTGCATTGCTTTACTCCTGTGTGGAGGATACTGGCGGAGTTGAACCCCACTGCTATTTGTCTACCTTATCAAATGCATTCATTGAACTTCAAACCGAGTCATATTCCACTAGTCTTTCCAAAAAGATTCAGAATCATGAGGCTGATCAATGTAGACGCAGCAGTCTTCCACAGTTTGGGGTGGGGAAATTGGTCCTATTTCATGACTAATATGGGTTTGGAAGAAGGAACAAGCTCGCCAGCATATGGAGCAGACCATTTGAGATCATTGAGAAGACCGAGGCTGATGCATACACCATTAAGGAACCCACGGGTGGTTGGATAATCAACCAAGTACACGCAAAGTTCCTTCAGGCCTACAAGCAATAGGCGCTTATTGTCCAGTCAAGGGGGGAGTAATGTCAAGATAGCAATATGACTGGGCGATAAGCTAGTGTTCCAGAGATTTTTAATTAGATGTGAAGTGAGCTCTGAGTGCAAGTAATAGGTTAGAGCAATGTGAGGTGAATTGATTAAATCAATTGGGGTTCAGTAATTGAAGAAAGTCCATTGAAGCCTCGAGGGTCAAAAAAATTCTACATTGATAGTGAATCAAGAATTACTAAGCAAAATGTGTCAAATCCGTTGAGGAATACTGAGGGTTAAAGGTTGAGTGAGAGAGAGAAGGAGAGAGAAGATTTTAGTGGAAGAAAGAAGAAGTGAGTAGGAAGAAGAGAGAACGTAAGCAGAGAGGGTCTGCTGGTTAGATCATATTAAAATAAATAGTAGCGACCTTGGGGCGATTGCCTCATATTTTTATATAAGTTTATTACATTTAATTGAGGGACCAACGATCTCCATATCGTTTGGCCGTTGCTCAGTGGGCTAAACCCTGCTCAATTTGTTCAGCGGAAATAAGCCCTATCCAAAAAAAAAGTTAACACCATCCATGCTATTTTTGTATATTTTGAGTTAATCACTAACTGTCCCCTTTTCAGGTGTGCACATGGTCTTTAAATATTGTTTAAAGTTTAGATCCTCTTCAATAGAATCAGTGTGCATCATAGTTGGATGAGTATAAGTTCTAACCAGTTGTTGTGAACATCTTTGAGTGGTCCACGCAGGTGCTATATATAAGTTATAGTTTGAGTAGATGTAGGCTCTGGTACGGTGTGCATTAGTGCCTTAAGATCTCCAATACTCTTGTCCATCATGAAGACCAGTTTGTTGTGCTGTTCTAAATGCTCTCAATATTTATTAAGTGCGGTGATGGGTTTGCCTTTCTCTTTCTCAAGAAATACAAGTCTCTCGCTAATGTTCTTCAGAATAAGTTCTAGTTTGAGAATAGGTGAGGGTTCTCTCACTATGGGTAATGAGGCATTTCCAGCGCTTCCAGCGGTCTCATTGACACACTCAAGATTGGTATAAAAATCGTGAACTTCAGATTCTAGGGCATAGATTCTAGTACAGATGGTATCCTCATCCCTCACCAAGATTTAGATGAATCCTCTCCACCCTCTCTGTGATACACCTCTATTTCTGCATCATCAATTTGCTCAGAAGAATTATCATTATCATTTCTAGGCCTTGATGGTGCCACCTATGAAGTGAGCACCAAAGTTAAGCGTGCTGACCTCAGCTCTCTTAACTTTAGAGACTGACTCGCTGCTCAGGTGATCAACTCCGTGCATATTAGGCACCAGACAACCTTTGCTAACATCTCAATCGCTCTCACTAAACAAATCCTCCTCAGATGCTTATCCTTGGTGCATCAATCACTTGGTTAATTTGTCCACGCCCATTGTGAACTTCCTAACAATATTAAATTTTTGACATTCATTGCCCTTCATGACTCAATAAGAACCTTTCCAACTCTTATTTGTTGTTATCAGCACCAAAGTAGCCTCGATAGAGTGTCTTCTTCCAAACAGGTTAATTCCAGACTGGTTACTGGCGATTACTTCAGATTGGTCAATCCCAGACTGATTACTGGTGATTTCTAACTTGATACCACACAATTTAAAACAAGAAAGAATAAACTAAAAATTATGTGGAAATGTTTTTTAACAAAAAAGAAGAGTTAAAACTATATATACTTCAGGGGGATATTAAGGATATGAAAAAATAATATAAAATATATGGAAATTTAATGTTTGACATTAAAAATTTTAAGATCCTCTAAGACGTTTTCAAGCTTCTGCCTTTGTACTTTCGTCCACTTGTGCTAACGCTTGTATGAGCAATCTCCATCTCACAGTAGTTACCACTGTACCTGTATATTCATGGCCTTTGTGCTAGGTCCATCTTCTGGGTCTTGGCTCATTGTTGCTTCATGTGAAATTAGTTGTTTACTAAATTTGGTAATATACTTCTCAACTTTAGGTTCAAGTGATGGCGCTCCTTCAATGTGCCTCACATTGTGGCTTTGGGCTACTCTCAAATTTGGATTTGACCCAATCTTGTAATATTTGATGTTGAGCCTCAGATGCTCTTGTCAGCATAATTCACTTTGTTCACTCAGTTGTCGTTGGAAGAACTCTAATTATTTTGGTCTTCCAAAGGTTAAAAGGGGTCATTTTCATATGAAATTTGAGCGTCAGTGTCATCCTCATATAATAAGTAATCCAAGGCAGGTTAAAAATTATTTCATATGACATCACTTGTCCTTGCTAAAATTGTTTCCAATGACGTTACTCCAACTTGAATTAAAATTCACTTGACTCACCTTCACCTATATAAGGAGCCTATTTCGCCCCCATCCGCGGTGGCCTGGTCACCTGTACCGCCACCAGTTTGGGGGTCAATTGCACCTATACCACTGGTCAAGACTGACAAGATGAACCAGTCACAGGCTCATCTGTGACAATTGGTACTAAAGCTGAGAAATGTTTTTGCTTTTCTTAGATAGTTGGAAACTTTGCCTAAAGTTTTTAAATTTTACCTAAGTATCCCTTGTTTTTAAAGATTTTTTAAGTCAAACTGCAATTAAAGCCTATTGCGATGACCAGGCTCAGTTTAAGGTTCTGGTTTAACCCTCCTATTGGAAGTGAAACCAGCGCCTACATTATGACATATTCTTTCAAGTCAGCCACTTCTTATTTCGCCAATTTATGCCATACTCCTTATCTAAACTCACTTAACTCTCATGGGCTTCTCTCCCAGACGATTTGTGCCAGTTTAGTGTGTGTTTTAATTCAAAATTATGTATGAAAACACACTAGAGATATTCTGGAACGCTACTTCCTTTTTCTTGGACACCCAGACTTATTTTAAAATATCTACCTAGCGCTCTACACTCAGCAGCCTCCTGCGCTTCATTTTTTTTAACACTCTTAATATTTTGTTGTGGGTTGCTGTTGGAAATAATGGGATTCATGCTACTCTAGAAGAAGTTTAAATGAAAGATAATTCGCGACTCAATCCATGGGGTTCCTCTACCATGAAAGCTATTGAAACAGCTACAAACAATGAACTCATAAATGAGAAACTAAAATTTTGAATCCCTTCTAAATCCGCCGGATCATCTGGGAAAGATCTTGCCAAACAAATATTTCCTGATTCCACCACATCCTCTAGGAAAAATCATGCCATTCAGAAACCTTCACACTCCATCACATCTTCAGGAAAGATTGTGTAATTTGTAAATCACCATACCTTACATGATCTCAAACTTCCAAAAAGTTATAAATATCTCCAAATTAGCAATAAAAAAGATGTAGTCATTTGCATTCTCGACTTTTTCCTAGTTTTGAATAGATATTAATTAGCTTTAACTAGAGATTTTGACTGCTTTTTTAGGAGAGATTTTCTTTGAAAATGAAATTAATTCTTCCATAAGATTTCCCTAGAGAAAAACAATATGTTGGGAGATTCTGCTAGTACTATCACAACTATTAACAGTGTAGCCTTTAGAGGAATTATCCTTTAAAAAATAGAGTAAAATTAAATACTAGTTCTTTCTGCCAGGTCACTTCAGAGGCTATGTGGCTAAGACATACCTTCACATGAGCAACCTCAGCAATAATAGCTCTACCAATATGGAGGAGAATATGATCTTTACCATATGGGACAATCCAATAGATAAGATACAACTTTTCTGAGCACTTGAGAGCTTGAGTTTAAAGAAGTTATAACCCTGACTATTTCAGCCCCTGATGAATCTCTTTTTATCAAATCAAGGTTGCTAAGTATCTGAGACTGTAGAGGCTTTGCTTCTTGGAACCATCACCCTGGGGGAGAACCAGTTGTAGTTGCTACTCTCAGTTTGCTCCTAATCTGATGCATCTAAATTCTCACCCAATTTTCCTGGTAATTATGTCTAATGGCTCAAACTGAATCTTTTCTATGAAAATTTGTTTATCTAGCCATTCATTATCAGATGCAATTGTTAGTTTTCATCACATGGAAATCTAACGGCAATTTAAAGACTTGTAGTAACTTCACACTCAACTTTTTATATTTATGAAGCAGCTTCTAATTTAATTGGAATAATTGCAAAGCTATTTTTGTTAACTGGAGAGAGATTAATGAGATTAAACACCACCTAACTAAAACTGACAAAGGAGTTGTATGGTAACTACATGATGAACTTAATCAGTGGATGTCCCATGCCACCGCCAATTTGGACCAGCGAGTATAGCGCGCCTTTACTGAGCTTATTGGCCAAATTTACTGAAAATCACCAAATTTACTGATTCTTGAATTACCGCACTAACTACTTGGATTCAGAAATTAGTGAGAGGACCACCATGACGCCTGTTCAGGAAGTTATTATCCAAAAAGGACCTCCTGGCTCTACTGAACCTATTAGCCTGAAGGGGGACAAGGGCCCCAGGGCCTAAAGGTCCTCGCGGACCCCTGGGATTTCCTCAAATATTGGGGCCTCCTTTTGGTGATACTGTGAAGCAAGGATTAAAGCCCTTTAACAACAACTGCTAAAGTTGGCTCAAGGAGCAGGGATATGTATGAAAGGGGATTTTCTCAACGAGGATCTAACACTGATCTCATTTCATAACAAAAATTTCTTCCCTACACCAAATCTGTTCTCAGTTTGATCACCTTACAGCAAACCAATTATTCACATGTGAATTAAAAACTCAAACAAATGAGCGTTACACTTAAAACAATTGAGGCTAAACAAAATATTATATTGTCCAAAGTAAAAAGCCAGTCGCTGATGTTGTAAGCATCTGGCAACTCCTAGTTACCAAAGTCTCACTTTCACATGTATATGAATGGTACCATAATCTCCAGGATGATATGATGAGTTCTAACGTCAAATCATTAAAGGCTATCCCTAAACCAACCTAGAATCACAAAAACAAATGAGTATAAATGGCCTCATTCTTCTTCTATCATGTTCTATAAGTCTGTTGAGTTTCAGACACACCTTTAAAGAGAAGTATGTGCCTGGGACTGAAATCAACTAGTATTATCTCAGCGTGTATGAAGGTGTGAATAAAAGGCTTTGGATCACCAAAAGTGCCAGTACATACAAACCTGTCTTTATAGTAAATCCCAAGAGATCATGATGCCATATTAAAAATTGTGTATTTGGGCTGAGTTAAAGGATTCCCTTCTCTTCAAATGTGGAAGCAATATAACATTTTCTAACCTAAAACAGACTTTCATGTGGATCTGCCCTAATTGTAAAAACCAATATTATATTTGCTGAGCGGGATATCTAGAAGCTCTGGCCCTCACATCCTACAATCAAGTTACTTTAGACAATGTTATTACCACCATCATATCCGCATTTTAACACAATATGACTCATGTACTACACTTACAGAATGTGAAGAAGATGTAAAAATGAATTCTTGATATTAATAAGTTTATATACGAAGTTGCACGATCTGGAAGTGCACCCAATACCTAAAAAAGGATCCAGAATCACATTTGTGCAGTAGGATAATTACAGAGATCCAAGTCTTGGCGTGACCCTTGCTATTATTGTGGCTCTGGTCATCAGGAGGATGCCTGTTGGAAGAAAAAAGCTGATGAGGTGGGAACATCAAAGTCAGCATAGAGCGCAAGGCCCCATCTGCTGATGATTCTGAGCCACATCCCACATCTAAAGATCCTTCCCGCTTTGAATGTTACGTCCTAACTAAACCTGATGAAAAGGAGTCCTGGACTTATTAATTTTAAATAAAGATCTAAATTTCTCTTACACTTCACTTTCTGGTTTCACTTCCTTCAGAAAAATCAATTTACTTAATCCCTCATTTTGGCATTGAGGTTACCTATGTTGAAGTAGTTGTCCATAAGGTGAAGGTTTTGGCCATAGTTGATATAAGTTGCCAGTTAACGTCATTTTCTCTTGATTGAATGAATTAAGGTTTTGCTGGATCAAACCCGCATCTTATATTATGGGAGCACAGAACCTCATTGTACCTGATCTCTGGGGTCTATCCTCATTGCCACCTTAGTTTAAATCACTGTTTGTGTCAGACCTGGCGATTGTGCTAGATAAAGATGGCTATTACCTTCTTATAGTCACACGATCCCTTACTGTTTTGCTGCCAAAATCAATCAAAAGGACTTATATTTTATATATCCTAGGGTATCACATTCCTCTAGTTGTTAAAGATGCCCAAGTGAAAAAGGAAGAAGGAAACCTGGGAGCTGTTTACTGGAACATTCAAATTTAATTGAGCGGCTAGAGTACTGAATAGTTGGGCAAAAACCAAATTACCTCCTTCCAGTGCTTAGGCTCAAGACGGGATGCTCTTATACATCAACAACAAAGTAGTTATAAACCAAAATATCAAATACTGGTGAACACGGGGATCAAAGTTAATATTCCGCCAGATCACTTGCTGGAATTTAGTGGAGATTCTAATCTGTCCCTTTGAGAGCCTCTTACCTGCCCAGCGTGCTTGAATCTTCTTATTGAGGCCCCCTAACCAATTTGATGGCTAATTTCATTTATCAACCTATGCAAATATTCCAAAATTATCCTGTTGCATATGTTCAGACACTCTTCTCTCATCAAGTTGAATCCATTTAAGTAGCTGGAATTTTCATGATCTAGGGATTGATGATGACTATACTATTGCCCATGTAGAAGTATAGATAGGTGACACTCTCACCTCTGAACAGCAGTGCCAGGCGGTTACTTTAATTAAAGAATACTATGGCATAATTTAAAAGGTTTGGAATACTTTGGGATGATGAAAGTTATGTAGCCTAGAGTGCTTATGGGAAACTCCCCTCAAAATTATTCTCAATCCTATAGGAAATCTATAGTTGTTAAATACCAGGTGACAAAGGAGCTGAAGAAACTCCTGTAGCAAGGATTACTCAAGCCCTCACAAAGTACATGGGCCTCGCCATTGTTACATATATGAGATAAGGATGTTGGACATTGGGCGGTAATGGATTACCACCAGTTGAATGTTATTACCTGAAAGGACAGATACTAGCTACCAAAAATTAATGATTACCTATGACTCTTGGATGGTTCTGAATTCTTCTCTGCAATGGATCTTGATAGTGAGTGATGGCAGCTCAAACTTGCGCTGAAGGATCAGGAGAATTGTGCCCTTATAGCAAGTGAGTGGTTCTTCAACCTACAATTGCATCAAGGTTTATGAAATGCCTCAGCCACTTTCCAAATGGTGATGAATGGCTTGTTAGGGGACTTGATCATGACATGTGTGTTAATTAACATATATGATGTGACCATGTTATCTCAACTTTCAACCAACACCTTGCCACTTGAAGGAAGTGTCTGAACAACTCCTCTCTGCTTAATTTATGCTTAAACCTGCCAAATGAATTTTTTTAAATTAACATAGAATTCCTTGGGCATAAAATTACCAAGGAAGGGATCTCACCATTGCCAAAGTGGTTTTAATTAAGAAGATGACTTGACCATCCAACTTATGAAATATTCAAATTTTCCTATGGATGGTTGGCTATTATTAACAATTTATCCCCCACTTTGCTTAGCTTGCCAAACGGCTGATGTATCTGCTCCATGAGGAGACTCTGTTATAATGGTAAAAAAACTCAACTGCAAGATTTTGATGTCCAAAGGAAATCACTCATGACCGCCCCTGTATTAATAATCCTGTAATGATAAACCATTTTTCCTTTTTGATTATGCTAGCGATATGATTATTGGGACCATTCTGGCACAACTTGATGCAAATCAAATTGATCATTCTATAAAATAATTCAGTAAAACCCTATCTTGGGCAGAGAGGAATTACAGCGTTATGATCATAAATGCCTAAATTATTTCTTTCCATTAAGTATTTTTGACCTTTCTTGTACATGAACCATTTTACAATATTTACATACCATGCCTCTCTATGGTGGCTACAACAGATTAAGGATCCGGTTGGATGGCTGGCCTGTTGGGCACTCAAACTCCAAAAGTTACAACCTTTTTCATCACTCATTGCGCCAGAATGATACATCAAAATGCTGATGGATTGTCATGACTACACATATCGACTCTCTATGCCTCTGATAAAGATCAAATTAACAAAATTTTGGGAAACCTGAGGAATGGAGCTGAGAGACTCTTGTGGTTCAGCAACAATTGAAGAAGATGACTAAGCGGACTTGGATGGAAGATATTTTACTATATAAAGAGGTTGTAATCTTTTGGCTGCTTTATGTCTACCCATCATCTATAAAGGAAACTGCCTTGGAGGCCCATTTGACTATAGGCCATGGCGCCATAAAAACCCATCAGTGGTTGTGAGAGCGATGTTATTGGTAATTGATGATTGAGTTGATCTAAGATGTCATCAAATCTTTTTTTATTTGTGCTAACCAGAAACATCCCAATCTGAAGTATCAACACCAGGCCATGAGTCCTATTTCCCAATTTGCTAATGTCAGTATTGACATTATTTATCCTCTGCTTATGGTTAAGTACAGTCACTAGTATAACATACTAGCAGTCAATCACTTCACAAAATGGGTTGAGGTTATCTCAGTTGCCTCGCCCACTTTTTGTGTGACTGCTTCTTTTTTACTGAAATAGGTTTTCACCTGCCACTGGAGCCCAAAAGTACTGGTATCCAATAATGGCAGACTTCATATCCCAAGTAATCGTTGACCTTAATTTTTGATAAGCACATCCCTCATTTACTTCCCCATATCATCCCGCTATCAACGGAGCATTGAAATGAGTAAATGAAACTTTAATCTCCACCCTCAACAAGATGTCTTAATATGACCCATTTCAGTGGAACAATTACCTTCTGGCGGCTCTAATGACATACCACGTAAAATACCATTGAGTTATCCAGATGCACCTTTTCAGTCTCTTTATGGCTGAGATCCAATACTATCCTTTTTTGTTCAATACATATTTGCAACCTCAATACTGTTACATCTGAGTTAGCAATGTAAATCTGGCGGATGAAATTGTTTCAGTTACAAGATTTAGCCGCCAAGTCTATAGGTACTATAAGCAAATGAGAAGCAGATCAAATTAATTCCCAGAAACCGGTTTTGCCTGAGTACCATCTAGGGTATATGGTCCTGTTCTACCATCACCGTTCAAGGTGTCATATTCACAAACTTGATGATCTATGTTCAGGACCTTATCAATAAATTTATTGTCAAGGACTGTAGTATTCCATCACCTCAGTCAAGTTATGCTCCATTGTAAATCAAGTCCACGCTAGATTTTCCTGAAGTTATGTTCCTCAACAAGATCTTTTCATGGCATTGTTGGAATTTATGGAATTTATGCTAGTTTAGATGAAGTTCAGAAAGAGATTTTGCAACTTTAGCAATGGAGTTTCCCCTGCTATGGAAGCTAATAAAATTGCAACAAATAATGACCTCCAAAATGAGAAATTAAAATCTCAAATCTTCCTGAATCTGTTAGATCATCTGAAAAAAGTTCTCATTTAGAGATCTCCTGAACCTGCCATATTGATCAAGAAAGATCTTGCCCACCAAAACCCTCTACATTCCTCTGACATCATTCCCAGAAATCTCTGTAGTCTAATCACTCCAGAATTCTATCCACGCTTTTAATAGCTCCAAATTTTAACAAATAAAGATATGTATGTTCGTTTGTGACCTCAAATTTCGCCTAGTCTTACTAAGAATTTCTTAGCATTGTCTAAAAGATATTGCTTGCGTTCTAGAAGAAATTTGCTTTGATAAAAGCCTCTTTTTTGTCAAGAGATTTTCCATAGTGACCAGAAGTCTAGTAGGAGTTATTGCTAGAGCTATAGTTATTGATACTCACATAGTCTTTGAAGGACTTGCCTTCAAATCATAACAAAAAAAACTAATAGAAAATTTAAATCTCTTTAGAATCTAGGTATATATATCTTCTGCCAGAACTTCTCTTTTGTTTCAGTACCTCTCTTTTGTTTTAATTACTTTATTGATTAAACTCAAATTTAGATATTGAATATACTAACACTCGCCATTGTGATACTCTGCCTTTTATGTCAATTAGTTTGACGCCCACTGCCCCATGTGAGGTGATGGCGCGCCACTCCCTGACGTTTTTTGGCCACTTCCAAAGCGCGCCTGGGATGGCTTAGCTAGCCCATCCAACGCATCTGGTCGCTTCATCCCACCTTAGGACCTAGCAAACCACCTCGCACACTCCCAGGAGGTGCCTTGTAAACCCTGGTGTTTACCAGGAGCAGCATAAGGTTAGACTTTGGGTTGATTATGGGAACCTCTTTCCCTATGACGATGTGGTAGTCATTGACTTGTCCCAGGTGAGAAATGACGCTTTCTGGATTCATTGACCTCCACCCCTTCAAGGGGTATTTTGGCCTCAGTTTCTCATATGAAGCTTGCGCTAAAATTGTGGTGATGGTTCCATTAAATATAAAAATATACTAATACCTACCATGCATACTTAATTGCCAAATGACATGACCTTATGATTTAGTTTGCAAATTTGCCAACTCACTTTCCATCTAATAAGTTTTGCCAGGAACTCCTGGATGGTATGAGCGCCTACAGCTCAGACCCTGAGCTTCAGTTTGTTAATCCAAATAGAGCTAGCCGCCTCACTGGACCCCGCGCCTTTACAATGATCTTCTCTCATAATGGTAGCATCCCTTTGAGATTTCCTCACGCGCTGTTGCTTAATCTGCACCTGATCATCCATTCTGGGCCCATGTGGAGGGAGGAAGGACTGTGTACACATCATGCTTTGGGATAGATCACTCAAAGTGCAAGTGCCCCTACTATGCTGAGGCCATGCTAAGCTGCCAACCCCACAACCAATTCGCTACCAATGTAGAAAATATTGCTTTCTGGGATGTACTCTCCCCCTCCTACTACAAAAAAATGTATATGCATCCAAGAAAACATCGGTCAATCAGGATCTCCATTGAAAGTTAATCCGGATCAATTTGCTCAAACTATTAGCAATCTCCTGCCTCAGCCAATCATAATATTGCTAGAAAACTGTTTAAAGCAATAATGCTCAGGTCCAATCACCCGCCCAATCCCAACTATATGCGTATGCTCCAATTCAGGTTAATCAGAACCCTTGGTTAAATCTTTATTGGTTATTTAATTGGCCAATTTTGTCTCTGCTTCAGCCGTTCCAACTGACTTCAGCCAATTTTTAAGTAGACTAAGATAAAAATTCCCTCCTTGCCATTATGCACCAAAATAGTGCGCTGCCCCATACCAAAATGACCACCAGCTTGTGATGATGGTGGTGGCCTCATTTGAATGTCACCTACTCTGCAAGATGGTTTAAAAATATGGCGCATTATTTTTAACAGCGTGCCCCCTCCAACCTACCTTCCTGCTGTTGCCAAGTGCATAATACATGCGCTTCACATGAAAGTGACCATCTCAGTCCATGCCGTTGCTAAGGAAGTTAAAAATCAATCCAAAATCAAAGGTAACATTCTCAAGTCTCATTGCATTTGCCTTCCTTCCTGACGTCTGCATCTAGGCAGAACATGACCTTGCTGAATTTTTAAAATTGATGTTCATTGCCATGCTCATCCCTGACAATTCACCATACAACGAAATTGGATTTATCTTGTCAACACCCCACTCTGCTGCTCTCTTCCATGACTCACATATTCTGTGAGATCAGCTTCCAGAGGAGACGCCCAACCCCCTCCGCCATGGTTGTATAGTCATTTTGCTGATTTTTCTTGGTTGGAGGGTTTCAATTTAGATTTATCATTTTCCTCACCTCTACCATCCTCAGGTGCATCATCTTTAGTCGCGTACACTTAAATAAAACTCAAAACTTAATATCTACTATCAACATTATACATAAACAATCCAAAAAGGGAATTAAGGTCTCAGAAATTGCTAAATTTGAATTTCTAGAAAAAAACTTCAGGGTAACTCTCTTATCATAGTTGCTTGGGCAAAGAAGATAGTTGTAATCTAAACCAAGGAGGGTTATTAGGAGGTTATTAGTGTTTAGAATCTGACAATATGCTACAAATCTTTAACTAGCAAAAAATAATATATTTATGGTATGGATAATTTATAAAGCGTTCATTTTATTTTATAAAAATCTCTTGTTTTTCTCAGGACCATCTCTCCTCTTATGGAAAAATGTTCCTTTTCTTCTCCCTCACCTCTCTTTTGTCCTTTAATTCATTTCTCCTTCAACCAAACATTACAGGCTAGCTTTAATGATATTTAAAACCTGTTTAAATTGTATCATGGTGTGGTAACACTGACTGTGAATGTTGTTTAGTATTTAAGATTATAATTTTTGCACCTTTGAGCTTGGTTATTTTAAATCACTATGTTGCTTAGTGAATTTGGTTTGTGTATTTAAGGTGGTAATCAAGATTTAATTTTGCCATTACTCAAATTTGGTTGTGTTTGAGAGATTTTCTGTTTTTTTTATGGTAGCGCCCCCTTTAAGATCCTGTTGCAGGGGGACATGGGATGCTGTAATTGGTTTGACCAACCATCTGGGTTCTGTTATAGCTATTTTATTTCTATTTTATCTAGTAAGTAGATAGAGTGTTTTATTGATCTATAAAGTTTGGTTTACCCTAAGGCCCATGATTTTATATGTTGTAGTCTAATGTATTGTATTACTATTTATCATATTTCTAAATCCTAGCTGACAAAAAGCGTGTTTTCTTAATTTATGGCCATTAACGCTGGGGCCTTGACTACCATATTTTTCTACCTTTTTAGCGTACTACCTTATGTTGCCCTTTGCTGGCATAATCAAGTCTGTAATACAGTCCTTTAATTCATTGTGGCCATCCAACAGTAATTTAATCACATCCAAAATATTGAATTTTTTTCAGAAATGCCTTGAGCCCTAGATATTCACTTACTAACCCAATTTAAATATTACAATCATTGTCTACCATTCTGGAGTGCTGATTAGTAGCCGTGAAAAAACATTAATGAGAACTCTGGTAGAAGCAGGTTAAGTGGGAAGGATTGCCATATGAAAATGTGATCTTTTGCTGCAGAAGCTTTAATGAGACTACCTGGAGGATTACTTGAGTGAACCTGTGAGCCTCTGGCAGTATCTGATACTGCAGGGTGCCTTCTTGTTTCTAATAAAAAAAAACCCCTATTTTTTAAACAAGGTTTCTTTTGTTAAGTTTTGGCCAAAGTTAATGTCTTCAAATGGTATTTTCTGTTTTTGGTTTATTAATCTGGTGGCTGAAATATTATTTTCCAGTGTTGATTTTGACATAGGCCCATTAAAATCTTCCGTGGAATTAATTTACCACAGTTTCTGAGCCACATCAGCTATAACATGTTCAGATCTTTATTTATGGATAACCCAATAAAGATCCAGACTAAGAGGTAATTTTAATCTAGATTGGTCTAACACCAGTCCTCTGGTGATAAAACAAGACAAGTTCATCTACCCACTAAGTAGGGAGTATAGGTTGTTGTAAACTGATTTATCATTCTCTCTAGTGGTCGTCCTTAATATTCTTGGTACCAATTTGTGACTATATAAATCTATCAACTATCATACACAAAGTTAACTCAGTAATTTTATCACTGTCTTATACAATAGTGATTGTACACTACTGGACAGCCAAGGATCTCTTCCATAAAATGCTTTAAAAGATACATCTTGATTTTGCAATGTTAGCTCACCCTATAATCTAGTAGGGCACTAAATAGTTATACCACCCCATAAGTTAGTCGCAGCCAATTTTGAGTATTAACACTAGATTCCATTGGTCTATCCTACTGCTCCATTAGTTGAATAGCCGTAATGAGAAGTGAATGATTGGCTAGATTTAGTAGAGACGTCAACTTTTGCACTATGCGTGAAGTGAAGTTAAGTACATTATCTGAGAGCAGGATCTTGGTACATCCATGTTTGGTGAAACAGATTCTAAATATTTGGAGCAGTTAATTTTACTGTCACTACTGGTAAAGAGATAGCTTTAATTCATTTTATTAATAATCTACTGTCCTGAGGATATTAATGTACATTAAGTTCAGTGGGTAAGAAACTACCAACTCAATGCTTAATACGCCTAAAGTCTCAGTAGGGGCTACCACTTGATGTGGAATTTTTTTTCTTGGTCAACTTTGACTCCTACATGTAATGCAGGCCTCTAGAACTTCCTGAATAGGCTCAATCTTTTGATCCCAATAGCATTGTTTTTATACCTTTTATATAAGTCTTCTTAACAGTTCCATGTCCTATACTATAGTGTCCCAAAGAATGATATGGGTTTGAGTAGAGGGTTGCACATATGCTAACCATTCCCATTCAACTTGCTTATAGATTATCATACTTATAACTGTGTCTTGGGTCATCCATTTCAATTTAACCTTGGTTTTTTGTTCTTCCAACTCCTATCTCACTGTTCTACTAATCAGAATTATGGTCAATTTTCTTCTGGGGTGATTACAACTAGTACAGGCATTTGAAAAGCCCTATCAGCATTATGCTTGTTCATCTTGGTGAATTTTGGGATTTGCCCAGTTTATATTAAGACTCAACTTTGTGCCTCCGTTTTTACCACTTTTTTCTCTTGAATTATATAATTTACTACTAATTTACTGATCAATATTTTATTGAGCTTATGGAAAAAATGTTATCTTAAGATAAATATTATCAAAAGAATAATAACATAAATACATAAATTATAAAAATTGGAACAAATTGGCTTCTCAACGCTTCATTTTATTGATGGAATTATTCACCATAAAATTTATATATTACTATCATAGAAACATACAATGACGAGACTTTGTTCAAGAATAACTTCATCCTGTTGTTACCCTGCACTATCCATTATATGCCCTTGTTCATTAACTTCCCTATATTAGGTTAGGATTTACTATCCTAATCTACTTCCAGCTCTTAGCCTGTAATATTTCAAAAATTTATCATATTCTTGATTTCTCTTGGTACTTTAAAAAGTACCAATACTTTCTATATGTATGATATTTCGCTCATCTATACTTATGTTATTTAGAAGTTTTATTGGGAACGCTGAACCTTTATTTAGGTTAAGTCTATCGTGTACAAGTTTAGATTGACTATCCTGTATGTTAAAATAGACTAATTGCCTTAGCAACAATCAATTCTAAAAAAATTGCAGAATGCTACTAAGACTTGTATTCTTGCAGCCTTCAAAGGACCGGTTATCAACAGATAAATCATCAGATTTCTAAACCTTGTACTCCCTGACATGTACTTCCAAAGCTACCCATTAAAGCTGTTCATACATGAAGATGAATTATTTTAGCAATACTAAGAGTTTGACGTTTATAAATGGGTCTACTTTAAATCAAACAAGGATGATGAAGAATAAATGTAGCCTATATACCTTATGAAAAATAATCATATCTATTGCTGGTGGCTTACCAAACTAAAATTACCTGTTTATTGAGGGAGCCAAGAGGTGTCTGAGGAATAGACTAATTAAAATAATGGACGGTGAAATGGAAAAAGTGAACTGCAAGATAGAATGGATGCACAATGTACGCTATAGTGAAGAGAATATTAAAATTTTCAAAGGTTATGCATAAGATTCCGTCAACAGAACTACAAAAATTTAGCTATATACTGAAAAGTATGAAGCTTAATTTGATGGACTGGATATGATATATAACGCTATTGATAAAGTAAGTAATAGTTCTATCTAACGGTTGAAAAAGCTTTATATGAATTACCACCAAAACCACCCTTTGACAGATAAAGCCTGGAAAAAGTTGGTCAGACTTGATTTTATTCTTTCTGGAAAGAAGCCAGTTTACATTATCTGACAGAATAATGCTCTGAAGAAGTAATAAAACTGACTATACTTTCATGTTTCAGCTGACTATTGGACGAATTGGAGAAGGTAAGTATTATATTATACAAGAGCCTAGTACCCACAAAACCTCAGATGATGAACGTAATAATGAGCCTGAAGTCAAATGCTTATTTTTATTGAGTCTTGGAAAAAATGTGATGAGATGCTTGGACCAGCTGATAAAGGTGACTCCACAACTAAAATGCTTACCTCTTTTACACCCATCAAATATCACAAAAAGAATATGGGATGAACAAAAGAATACTGCATTTCCATTTCATTTCCCTTCACCAATTCTTTCTGTTCTAAAGTTAAATTTAGACTATTCAGTATAACGCCTCCCCACCCAATTCACTTTCCAAAATAAAATGAAAACCCACATTTAATTTTTTATCTTATGCTAACGATTTTGTGTTATTTCTTGCAATAAAGAGTAAAAATTTCCAACTTATAACCAATGATTCAGATGGTCTGTAAGGCTGCCCGCTTTAAACCTTGAAACTAAACTAACTGAAAATCTAGCCAAGAACTTTTTGGTCAATTTAGATAGTATGTAGTTGATATAAATTTGGCTGAATCGTTAAGATATGCCCTTGAGGTTTTTGCACAGGGTCAATCCCGTTGAGCAATAGAACAGACAATATTGAGATCGTCAGTCCTTAAAACACACTCAAATAAGTTAAATATAATGACATGGCAATTGCCCTGACAGCACTTCTTTATTTTAATGCAATATATTCAGCAATTCTTGCTGCTCCACTATCTCAAAGCTACTAACAATACTCCTCCTTCCATTCTCTAGTATCGCTTATATCTCAGCAACTTTGGTTGATATTGACCCTTTTGCTTAGACTATTCATTCCGCCATATTCTTATTGGTTCTGGAAGAGTTCAACATTTATCAAATTCATGATCACCCTAGTTTGAGGCAATCTATCAATTGTTTGCCATGCATTGATATCTCATAATCGCCTTATTTGTAAGTGATCCAATAACCATCCATTTGGACCCAATATTGCCTCATCCCAAGGCGCTCAAATACTCATACTTTATAATTATTATCGGCAGATTCTAACCAATCTGCCATGAGATTTTAAGGTTATCGTCCATTCATATCAGAATCTTGACATTACCCCCCTTGACTGGATGATAAGGCTACTATTGCTTATACACCTGTAGGAACTTTGCATGCACTTGGTTAATAATCTGACTGCTCGTGGGGTCCTTGATAGTATAGGCGTTGATACTTGTTTTCTTAATAACTTCAAATGGACCAATCCAAATACTGGCCAACTTGTGTTTCCACCTCAACCCATGTTAATAATGGAATAGAACCATATTGCTATCTTTGAACTGAGCCAACCTGCTATGGTGTACCTGATCAGCAGCCTGATTACTGATCTTCTTGGATAAACTGAAGGTGTACGCTTCAGTTTGCAATTTAATCAATGTGTCGACTAGGTTAGTCAAATAACAGTGGGGATCCATTCTGTTGGTGTCTTCCATGCATGCATAAATAAGATCCAGAAGGGCAGGGTGTCGTTCATATAATAGCTGAAAGGGGCTCTTTCCCATGGCAGAATTGTAGCTTATAATAGGCAAAAACGGTGGTGGAGAGGAGAGAGCTCCAATCAGAAGTTCAATCCGTTACCAAGATTCTGGTGTGTGTTCACCAAAGTGCCATAAACTCGCTTGATCATAACATTAGACTTGGGGTGATATGGGGTCATTAGCACTCCGCGGATGGCCATCAATTTGTTGAGCTTTAGTAAAAAGTGAGAGGTGAAGGTGGTTCCGTTGTCAGTAAGGATGAACTGAGGAAAGCTGTGTTGCTGGATTATACATACCATCAAAAACTTGTCCACTGTGACTGCCCCCAAGTCCCATATTGTCCTAGCTTCAAGCCACCTGGTCAAGTGGTCAATCGCCACCATAATGTACTTGGACTGGTTATCTTTCATTGGTAGAGGGCCACAGACATCAAGGGAAACTGTATGCCATGCAAAATGGGGTTTCACTAACTGATAGGAAGTCTTCTGGCAAAAAGGCTTTTCCACTTGGCACTGGTGGTAGCAGGAAATGGTTTCAAGCATGTCAAAGTTTGTGCTTTCCTAATATAACTGAGGATGCAATAAATCTATCGTCTTGCAAATGCCCCATGTCCAACTGCCTTATGCGCGCTCATGATAATGCTAGGCTGTGCTGAGGGTCATGGGAAGTTCACTGTCGAGTCTTTTAATCCATTCATATAACTCCCCATTACGCTGAAAGGTATAGGTCGCATTTAATTTTATGTCTTTATGACTTGAGGCGGCTCATCATTGTACTTTCCGCTGAGCATCTTATCGTACATTATGTTGCTCAGATATGCCATAACTGCAATTGTTAGCAGCCTTGACAAGCAATAAGTTTTTGGTGTTTTGCTCCAGGTCAATGGAGGATCTGAAAGTCATAGGCCTGTAGTTTGAGGGCCCATCGGGCTAAGCGCCCTTCAGGCTCTTTGAGGTTCTGCAACCAGTGTAATGAAGCGTGATCCGTTACTACTTTAAACTTCACCCCATGCAAATACACCCAAAATTGCTTATATACATAGATCACTGCTAAGCACTACCACTTGGACACAGTATAATTGCGTTCATGGCTGTTCAGGCTCCGACTGCAGTACACTATTGGGTGCTCATCCCCCTTATAATCTTTTTGAGATTTTACTACCCCTACAGAGGAAAGGGACGCATCCATTTGAATGATGAACTCTTAATTAAAGTTCATATAACGCAACATAGGCGCACTGATTAGCGCCATTCAAAATGTATCAAAAGAGCATTGTCAGTGTTCTATCTATTCAAATGTGGCATCCTTTTTTAATACCTCAAACAGCGGACCTCCAATAAAACTAAATCTGGGTATAAAGCGGCAGTAATATCCAACCATCCCCTAAAATAATTGTTTATCGCGTTTACTGTTTGGTGTAGTCACCTTCCATATAGCCTCTACCTTGGCTGGTTGAGGCTTTGGACCAATCGCATCTACTGCAAACTCTAGGTACTCCAGCTGATATTTTAAGAAGTGACCTTTTTGAGACTTGTTCTTGATGCTGGCCTTTGCAAGCTGGTAGAAGATCTCCTCCAGATGGGTAAGATGCTCAGAGAACGTTTGGGAAATAATTGATATTGTCAAGGTACATGAGGATTCACAACAGCTTCAGGTTACCAAGAATGGTATCCATGTTCCATTGGGAACATAGCTGGGGCATTACACAGCCCTTTTGGCATATGGGTTGGTTGAAAAAGCCCCTTAGATGTGATAATGGCGCATTTTTCCTGTTCCATCAAGAGTAACAAGATCTGCCAATAACCTGATATCAAATCCTTTTCCAAGAAGTAATGAGCTCTTCCTAATTGATCCAACAAAGCATCAATCCATAGCAGAGGATATGAGTCCTGCTTGGTAATACTGTTGAGCTTCCAGTAGTCTATTACTCCATGTTGGTACCAACCTTCTTTTTTACAATTAAAATGGCCAATGCCCACGGACTCTTCAAAGGTTCAAACATCCCTTGCTCTAGTAGCTTTTTAAATCTCCGCTGTAACTACTTCCTCAGCTGCCCTTGATTGGCGGATCAGCCATGACCTGATGGGGGATGATACCCAGTGTCCAATAAATAGACCACCCCCTGCACGCGTTCTAAATTATGGTTGTTGACAGCAAAAATCTCCTTATATTTTTTTAAAAGCTATTGCTTGATCCTTCTGTGCTTCTAATAACCCCATTTAATCAATGCATGGTACTACAATCATTATGGTATACTGTGGTTCAACAGGCAGACCAAATTTGTCCAGCGACTTAAACTAAATTGAAGGACCTCCAAAAACAGGGGCCAAGTTTAAATATGCCAAGATTTGATTTCAATGGATTTGTAATGGTTCCATTTGTAGGTTCGCAAATAAAACATTGATCTCCCCATGGTCTAGGAGTATGATGCCTGGAGCCACGTGTGGCTCAAGCCACAATTGCTGACAAGGCTAATAACTTCCCATAGAGTACATGTGTGTCATGGTCCCATGACATAATAGTAGGGACTGACCCCAAGGATAAGGCCGGGTGCCAGGAGGTCCAGAAGATGAAATTACAGGGCCTCTCAGACCTGAAGCATACCCTAGACCAACGCTAAGTATGGGAAAAATATGCCCAGGTTGGTACTAGTGGGGTACCAATTTCCAAGCCCCTTACGTCAGTCCAGGCATTAAAACGGATGGTCTACAAATTAACGTGGACGTTTCTATTTGGTTTGTCAAGCAATGGGGTTTCAAAACCCATTCCATTTACAAAACAACGCGTTCAGGTCAAATCCAACTTCAATCAATCACTTGAGTGAAGTTGGTTTTGGCCTATTCAACTAATTTGAATGGCAGCGTTGCCCTATTGGTGGGTTGGTGCTTGGGCCCACTGCAGCATAACCCTTATTCCCCCAACTGTGTTTAAATATGTTTTCCCCCGACCAACATCCTTGTTGGTCGACTTCTCAGATAAAATTCCCCTGTTTTTACCATTTTTAAAAATGTTATTCCAAATGATCCTGTGCGTGGACCCATTTGAGGAGGTCTCACGCTCCATTAAACTTGCCCTTTTAAACACAGTAAGATTATCACCTCATGCACCAGTGATTCATCCAGGTGCCCTCCAACCTGGGTCAATTACCCCTTCTCTCAGTGTGCACCGCAGCGTTTTTGGCTAGTTATTTATAGTATTTCTTTTCTTGCGTTATTATTGCTCCAGCTCCCTCTGCTAAGCAATAATGATTTTTATTTTGACAGCTAGTTCTCTGGCGTTGGTCCTGTGCACCAAGCACTGCAACTCTGGGAACAGGAGAGTTATAGACACTCTCCTTACATTAGTCAACCAACCACTCAATTCTATGTGAACGAACTTTTTCCATGTGGAACTTTTCCAAAGTTGGAACAGTGGGCGCCAGCTGTGGGAGTCATCTGTCATTAGCTGCACTGCAGTTTCCTATTTTTCCCACCGGTTGGAGCAACTCAGTATAATTATGGTTGCCTCCAACTGAGAAAAATCCACCCTTCATGTTCATACCTGGTGGATACAGACTCTTCAAGGTCCAAAAGTCGTGATTCCCCAACTTTCCGCTAAATTTGTCACTTTCAAATTAAATAAATGAGTTTCCCTTCGCCCACGCATCCAGACAATGCTGTCAGAATTGGCACAGATGGGCCTGGGGGTGTCAGCTAGGGATAACATTGGGAATTTCATTGCAGTTCAAGGGTAGGGTCATTCACATCTAAAAACGCATTTATAAAAAAAACCTGATATATACCTCTAAACCATATTGGCCCCCTCATGGCTCAGATCTGGAACCCATTCTTGTGTATGGAATCACTCCAGAAAATCCCCGTTTGACATCTTCCATGAACGCAGCACTCAAGAAGTTGAAAAAGAACTGCACTTACAATATGAAAATGTTTATGCATCTGCAGAAGGCATGGAGGGGTATGCGGCCTCATCAGTAAGAGTGGCCCACTATCCCTCCCCTTCTATGATTCCCAAACCTACCCTTATGGTTTTCTCAAGCCAGAAGAATTTTTAGGTGAGGTGGGGGCATTGTCTGCTATAAATAAATCCCACTCTGGATACTTCCTCTTGACTGCTACCCTTACATCCTTTTTTGGGAAGTTCAGCACAACTATTTTAGTGGATACCGGCGCCTCAAATAATTTTATTGACCAAGACCTTGCTGACTACCTTAAGTTGAGTTACTCACCAGGTGGTATGGTTAAAAGTGAGGCTTCTTAAGGTATCCCTGCGCTGAACTTTATAGGATTGATGGACTACCAGGTAGGCGCCTATCTTCTGTTTTACAATTTTCAAGCTATCAAGAACCTCTTGTTCCCCATTATTTTGGGTGTAGAATGGTGGAGAAAGTTTGACGTCAGGGCTAACTTGAAAGAAAACGCTCTATCCTTGTCTTTGTCCAATGGTCACAAGTTAATTGTTCTTTTGTCAGAAGATAATGCCCTGGGAAAACTACCTCATTGGCCCAATATTCCCTTATGTAATATTGCCCCTTTGCTGAAGCCCTCTATGGAGGTTCCCCTACCGTCCTGTTTGGAGGGGTTGGAACCTTCTTTTGATGCAGCATCCGCGAACACACTTCCTGAGCACTTGGAATTTGATTGTGACTTCAAGCTCACTGTGGATCTGGTGCATATATCTTCCCCCATTTACCCGTTGACTGTGCAGGAGGAAGAGGCGTTGGATGTGTGGGTAAAGGATCAGTTAGTCAAAGGGGCCATTTTTCAGCGTACCTCCCCTGTTTTCTCCCCGCTTCTCTTTGTTGAGAAGGCTGATGGTTCTTCACCCTGCGTAGACTATGGGAACCTCAATAACGTTACTGTACCAGACCTCCATCCCATCCCTTTGGATTCACAGATTGCACGCTTTGTGGAGAAGGCTAAGGTCTTTTCCAAGTTGGATTGCCTCAATTCGTTCAATCAGATCTGGATTAAAAAGGGACAAGAGTGGTTGACCACATTTCATACCAGAAAAAGGATCTTCCAGTTTCAGGTCATGCCCTTTGGGCTTAATAATGACACTGCTATCTTTCAACGCCGCATTGATTCAGAGTTGGGAGACTTGTTAGGGGTATGCGCGGTTGCCTACATGGATGACATTCTGGTGTTTTCACCCAACTATGAGTCCCATTCTGTTCACCTTCAGCAAGTGGTGGAGAGGTTAAAGGCAGCCAGCCTTACACTGAAGAGAAGCAAGTGTGAGTTTTTTTAAGTCCCATGTCACTTTTCTGGGAAACGTCATGTTTGACCAAGGACACATGATAACTCCTGACAAGGAGAAGGCGATTTTTGAGTGTCTCACCCCCACCTTTGTCAAGAAGTTAAGAAGCTTTATGGGGACGTGTACGTTCCTCAAGATTTTCACGCCAAATCTTTCCAAGGTGGCAGCTCCCTTATATAAAGCTAGCGGTGTAAAGGTGCTTCAGTGATCACCCATTTTGGAGGATGCTTTCCAAGCAGTGAAGTGCACCCTGTTGTCCACGTCTGTCCTTTGCCATGTTGACCCTTCAAAAGAGTAATTGTGTCTACTGATGCCTCCAACTTTTCCATAGTGGCTGCCTTATTACAAGTAGGCAATGATGAGATAGAGCATCCGGTGGGATATTTTTTTAGATAAATGTCTTTGCCTGAGTTGAATTATGCCGTTTATGACAAGGAGTTACTAGCAGTGGTGGAGGCGCTTACATATTGGCGTCACCACTTGCATTGTTTTACCCAACTATTCTGCATATATACAGCTCACCGTGCCTTGCTGTATTACCATGCCCCTCATGTCATAACCCCACGGCAGACCTGTTGGCATGAGACCCTTTCCCAATTTGCATTCACATATGATTTCACCAAGGGCAAGGATAATGGTTTGGCGGATGCTTTGAGCCGCAACCCTGCTTTATCACCTGATCAAGGAGGTGGAAGTGCACAATACACAGGTTATGATTCCTCCAAGTAAAATTCTGTCACAACTTTCCTCTCCCCTGGCCAACGGGCCAGCGCTTGTACCTCTGGAAAACGCGGAGGAATATGGTATGTTCAGAAAAGTAGTCCTTTCCCAGCTGCTGTTGGGCGAATATACTATGGTACTTACAAAGAGCGCTTCAAATTAAGAGGATCTATCCAGGGGGTTATCATGTAAAGGATGAGATGGTGTGGTTTCAGGGGCACCTTTGGGTACCTGCTGGACCACTGCGCCTGGAAATCATCCAGGACCATCATGATGGAATCACTATTGTTCATCCAGAGAAAGCAAAGACCTTGGAGTTAGTACATCACACCTACAATTGGAAGGGCTTTCCTGCTCAGGTGTGGCGGTATTGTAAGGAGTTCCTGGTATGCAACCAGATGAAACCCAATCTTCAACCTTTAGCAGAGTTGTTGGTACCAGTCCAAAAAGCTGATGGGCCCTGGACTTCAATATTGGTTGATTTCATTGTGGAATTACCAGCCTCAGATGGTTATGATGCCATAATGGTGGTGGTGGGCCATTTCATGAAGTTTGCCAGCTTTATTTCGTGCAGAACTATTATAACCGCAGCTGAGATGGCTAGGCTTTTCGTCACCCATGTGTTTGCACTTCATGGGGTCCCCAATGAATTATCAGCGACTGGGGCCCTCAGTTTACCTCCATCTTTTGGAAAGAGTTGTGTAAGACTCTTCAGATTTGCCCTTACTATTCGACTGCCTATCACCCTCAATCAGATGGGCAGACTGAACGAGTGAACCAGTGCTTGGAGCAGTTCTTGCGGTGTTACACCGCTGCAGATCATTCAGATTGGGTTTCTCACCTTCCCATGGCCCAGTTCAGCTACAACAATACCTTGCACTCCTCAATAGGTTGTTCCCCATTTTTCGCCAGCCTTGGCTTTAACCCGCCTTTAACATGGAGCCCAGCTGTGGGTCTAAGGTTGAAGCGGTAGTGGACTTTGCCAAAACAATCAAGAAGGTCCACCAGTGGGTTTCCACAAGCTTGAAGGCGGCAATGCGAGTGCATAAGGAGAACGCTGATGGGAAGCGCTGAGTGGGTACTGCGTACAAGGAAGGGGATCTCGTGATGCTTGATGCTCATAAAATCCCTATCAAGCAGCCATGCAAGAAGCTAAGACCTAAGAATATTGGCCCTTACTGCGTTGTTAGAAAGGTGGGCCATGCCTCATACCAGCTGGATCTTCCCCCTTCATTTCAGATCTTTTCATTGTTTCATGAGAGCAAACTTACATTGTTCAAGGGCCCCCACCAGAGACTCCTGAGGCCTATCTCATGGATGGGGCGCCATAGTGGGAGGTGGAATAGATAGTTGCCTTCCGCCGCGTTAAAAGAAGACTGAAGTACCTGGTATCCTGGAAGGGCTTTGACACTGCAGAGAACATTTGGGTTCCAGCATGCAACTGTGTGCATGCCCAAGATCTGATTGAAGCCTTCCACGAGCGTTTCCCTCAGGCTTCTGGATCTCAACCCAAACTGACCATTGCCGCCAGGAAATTTGCCCCTGCCCACAAGAACTTTTCTCTTGTGCAAGCCCCTGGAGGGGAGTTGATCCCCATCAGGAGATGAGGGTAATGTCATGGTCTCATGACATCATAGTAGGTACTGACCTCAAGGATAAGTCTGGGCGCCAGGAGGCCCAGAAGGTGTAATTTCAGGGCCTCTCAGACCTGAAGCATACCCTAGACCAACGCTGGGTATGGGAAAAATATGCCCAGGTTGGTACTAGTGGGGTACCAAGTTCCAAGCCCCTTACGTCAGTACAGACATTAAAATAGAAGGTCTACTGAATTAACGTGGACAGTTCTATTTGGTTTGTCAAGGAACGGGGTTTCAAAACCCATTCCATTTATGAAACAACGCGTTTGGGTCAAATCCAACTTCAATCGATCACTCATATGAAGTTGGTTTCAGCCTATTCAGCTAATTTGGATGGCAGCATTGCCCTATTGGTGAGTCAGTGCTTGGGCCCACTGTGGCATAACCCTAATTTCCCCGTTCAAGTTTAATGATGTTTTCCCACAACCAACATACTTATTGGTCGACTTCCCAAATAAATTTCCCCTGTTTTTACCATTTTTTAAAATGTTATTCCAAATGATCCTGTGCGTGGACCCCTTTGAGGAGGTCTCGCACTCCATTAAACTTGCCCTTTTAAACACAGTGAGATTATCACCTCATGCACTGGTGGTTTGTCCATGTACCCTCCAACCTGGGTCATTTACCCCTTCTCTCAGTGTGCACCGCAGCGTTTTTGGCTGGTTATTTATAGCATTTCTTTGCTTGAGTTATTATTGCTCCAGCTCTCTCTGCTAAGCAATAATGATTTTTATTCTAACAGCTAGTTCCCTAGCGTTGGTCCTGTGCACCGAGCACTGCCACGCTGGGAACAGGAGAGTTATAAACACTCTCCTTAGAATGTAGTAAATCTATCTCCAATTTGGTATTTACTCTTACTTGGTGACCAGAGGGGATAGTTATAGATCCAGAAGCTCAGAGAGGCAGCCCCTGACTTTCATATAGCTGCTGGGGAAGGGCCAGGTCCTCTTTTTTAATCAATGATAGTGCACCAGAATCGCCCCATCACAATATTCAAGGTTGATATGCTCCATGTGCACTGAGTCCTTCAGCACTCCGCTGGAGGTAAAATAAATTGGGATACGTTGTCACAAAAGTTTAAACGTCTCCTCTATCATATTAATGACAGCTTCATAATGTCACATATCTATGGTTTCAATTAACATGTTGTAATTATTAATTGTCAACACTATCACTGGGACTAAAATGACAATTGACCTGAATTGCAATGGAAGCACTCTGTATGCCCCTTCAGAGCCCACTATCTTCTCAAGTGGTCCCATATACCATCTGGTGTTCCACATCAGGTTTTAATGTCAACTTAGCCACCAACTTGGTGGAAACTATGTTAGCTGGATCACATGTATCTACTATAGCACAGACTTAGATTTTGGCTACAACAATGTCACAGTACATACATTCTGAATATGATGTATTTTGACTGGTTAACGCATGGACATTTAAAGAATCTCTGTTCTCAAGAACATTCACAATCCCCTCACTAACTTTGCGGTATTTTTTGATAATGGTATTGACCAGAAGAGCGACGGTTACTTTTTGCAAGGAAGGTGAATCTGCAGATGAATGCAACTTGTCAGTGGAAACTTGGTCAAACATTTGACAAGCATATGGTATGGGCTGCATCTGAGATCCTTCTTCCGCCGCAGCTTTGTTTTTTGCTTGCTTCACAATATTAACCCCTCCAACTGTCTGCTAAAATAGGAATGCATCATCATACTGGGGGACTTCCGCTGCATATACTTCAATGGGTTCAGGTGGGACGTTTGGGTTTGGGATAACGGAAGTAGAGAAACCCATCTCTACTCCTCTCTGACTTTTCCCTGATAGCACTGTTCCTGCTGTACATGATGGACCTGATGATTGGGGCAACCTTGGGCCAAGTTCCCCAAGCGCCCACATTCAAAGCAATTAACCCCGTAGGACCTGCGTCCTTGATTATTGTAATATGAGCCTTTTTAAATAATTTGATTGTGAGAAATCAGTGTAATTAGGCCCAATTTGGTAATTGGGCTGTTACTAATAAGCAGGTCCAGGACAGAAGTTGAACTGCTGAGAGGAACTTGGTGGAAGCTGAACTGAAGAGCTGGATTTCCCCAAATAAAAAGGTTTGACAACAGTGGCAGTATATTTCTGCTTGGTATTGGGTGGAGGGAAGGTTACGGATAGATGGCACAAAAACTGAACAAGTTTAAGTAGGGGTACATAGTCCTCCAACAATGGGGTCATGACATTGTAGATCTTGTGGTATGGTTTGACCACGGAGGTCATTGCAATGCACACGTCGGATTTTGGAAGTCCCTTCCTCAATTAATACATGAGCTCCACCATGGATTGATCAACAATTGCAGTGAGGGTCTCATTATGCTGAAACCTGATGGTCAATAACTCATCCTTCCACTGTGACATCTTTAAGGTTCCTTCAAGCAACCGCAGCACAACATCCTTTACTTCTTAATATGTAACGGAACTGTTTGGAAGATAGCAGGTGACTTGATTGGCACTTCCAGCATATAAGGTGGATATTAATGGTTTTCTTTACGCCAATCTGAGGCTCCTTCTGTTGCAAACTCGAATTGCTTAAAAAACCCATGATTGTTTTCAATATTGAGATCGTCAGTCCTTAAAACACACTCAAATAAGTTAAATATAATGATATGGAGCAATTGCCCTGGCAACATTTCTTTATAATAATTCAATAAATTCAGCATATTCTTGCTTCTCCACTCTCTCAAAACTACTAAAAATCCTCCTCCTTTCATTCTCTGGTATCACTTATATCTCAGCAACTTTAGTCAATATTGACCTTTTTATTAGACTATTTGTTCCACTATATTCTATATGGTTCTGGCAGAGTTCACCATTTATTAAATTCATGTTCGCCCTAGTTCAAGGCAACCTATCAATTGTTCATCATGCATTGACATCTCATGATCGCTTTGTTTGTAAGTGATCCAATAACTATCCATTTGGACTCAATATCGCTTCATCCCAAGGCGCTCAAATACTCATACTCTATAATTATTATTGGCGGTTTTTAAACAATCCACCGTGGCTATTTTGGGCTTATTGTCCAGTCATATCAGAATCTCAACAGTCATCCTACTTAAAGCACACACTTTCAACAATGGATGTTCATAGGCAGGGAGGTGACCAACTGGTTCAGGAAGATTATCAAATTTAACACTTATGTTATGGCTTGGGCTCATGTCATTAAGCTGCCATCACTTGGTGCTTCCCTCAACTATTCTGTTCTTCCTACTGCCCATCTGTTGCCTGCTTTCCTCTTCATCGTGAATTTGTTGATCAAGGCACTTGACTTAGTAGACTCATGACTTCATAATCTTGTCCTTGACAATTTTAATGCATTATGACTTTGCAGCCTCCTAAGGCGCCCACCGCTCTTCTATAAAGCCTTTGTGAGCCCTGATATTCCTGCGTCCGTTACAATTTCCACCCCATTCTGCCACTACATGTGTCCTAAGCACCTTTTTTGTTACCTTGACGATTATACACTTTATTACCAATTTTAAAGTAATCTTAGCAAAAATTAGAACCCTTATCTCAGTTTCTATTTTCCACAAGTCCAAACGCCTTCTGGGTCTACCTTCTCCTTTAACTCACCTTAAAAATGTCAACTAAGAAATATGCTGAAGCCATCTGTACTTAACTTGACACTAATTACTTTTGTGTTGCCAGTAACCACATGACTTCCTCCTACATTTCTCTCACTTATGGTAAAAATCTACTTTATGATTGTTCCAAGAAACAGATTGCTATTAACCTAGGAGACGCTATTCTCTATAATAAGCATCTTATCAGTTGTCACTTTCATGGGACTTTAGTTAATAAGTATATGCCTCACTGGAATTTTTACCATCATTTAAAAAAATGCGCAATTCATTATATAGATCACCTATAAGGGTGAAATTAAGTACTATAGCCCTTCAGGTAACTTCTTCCATGCTTTTGACCAAGTTAAAAGGAGTTTTTAAGGCTAGGTTGGGAAATACTTAAGATAAGGCACCCATCACAAGCCATGCCTATTAAAGTGACTCCAGCATCATCCTATCATAGGTACAAGTCCATTTGCTAGCCTCAAAATCTTCCATAAAATAATAAATCCTACTCCTACTGCCATCATCAATTGGCTCAACTCCAAGTATACCACTGAGAAAGATGTAATTATATATGAAATTAGCAGTGACACTTTTTAATATGCCCATTTGCTATCTTGGGAGTAATTTTCACTTGCGTGTTAGTGCTGATGATACTTATCTTGATGGTGAGGTTTTAAATCATGCTTTTTGAGCGCTTTAAGGATGACTTTAAATGCAAGCGCAAGAAGGACCTTTCAAATGATGCACATGCCATACATCACCTCTGAATTGCTTGCAAGTACATCAAACATACCCTTTCATCATTGACTCAGGTTACCATTATTGTCAATAACCTCTTTACTGAGGAAGATATCCAGGCCCACTATTATCTCTTGGAGTCTATGAAAGTCAATTGTCACCTCCAGTCTAGGCTTAGAGGAGGCTAGGGCTTTGCTTAGTTTATTTGAAGCCTTGACTTTATTCCTCTAATTATTTCTTATAAATATTGGATTATATTTTTTGCTAATATATTGGCTAATACTTTTTTGGGCTTAAGTTCTGAAATTAACATTAGCCTTAAATTACATAGTGATAAACAATTAACAAAACTAGCTTCTTAACTGAAAAATGTGGGACAATTTGCCTTCTTAGTGCTCTACCAGATGATGGGATAAACTCAGCATGAAAATCTATTAAAGTTTTTAATAAAACCTTACAATGGTGAGACCTTATTCAATAATTGCCTTTTTTTGTTACTACTTTGCACTATCCATCATATGACATTGTCTATCAGCTACCCTATATTATGTTAGGATTTACTAAAATATTCTGCTTCCAGCTCTTAACTGATATATTTCCCTCGTTTATATTTTGTTGATTTTTCTTGGTACTTTAAATAGTACCACTAGTTTTCTAAATAAATAAAAACTTTATTATTTAACTTTATCTTAAATTATATTTCTCTTAAGACAACTGAACTTTTATTTTAGGTTAGGTACCATTTTATAAACAAGTCAAAAGTGAACATTCTGTACGGCTAAAGAGCCTATTTGCCTTAGCAACAAATAAATATGCTAAGATCTCTGAGTGCTATTAAGACTAATATTGTAGCCTATAAAGTATCGTCATCAACAATTAATACCCAGATTTCTAAGTATGTATAATTGTATAATCTTAACTCTGTAATCAAAATGCCCATCTGCTAACCATTAATTAAATATTTCATTTGTTGTAGCCAATGAAGGGATGTTTGGTCAGTTATTACAATGAAATGAGTCTCATATAGATATAGACGGAAATTTTTATAGCATGGAGAATATCAAGACACTCCCATTCAATTATACCATAGTTTTATTATTTCTAAGTTATTGTATTTTTTAATGTGCTACGGGATGATCCACCTAATGATAGTCATACTAGGCTAAATTTTATCCAATGCTGTAAGGAGAGTGTCTATAACTCTCCTATTCCCAGCGTGAAAGTGCTCAGTGCACAGGTCCAACGCCAGGGAACTAGCCGTTAGTACAAAAAGTACTAAAGCCCAGATGAGGGTGCTGGAGCAATAATACTTTAAGTAGAAAAGTGTGATTATAATATAAAATAACCAACTGAAAGAGATGCGGTGCACAAGGGAATAAGGGGTAAGCGTCCCAAGCTGGAGGGAACCTGGGCGACCCAACGGTGCACAAGGGGATAAACTAATCATATTTACAATAGCATGGTTAACATAGCGTGAGACCACCTCAAAGGGGTCCATGCACAGGAGCGTCTGAAATAACATAATCAAAAAATGGGAAAACGGGGAAATTTTATTTGGAAAAAGTTGACCAACAAGGAATGTTGGTCACAAAAAACAAATACAAACAACGTCAGGGTAATTTGGGGTCTGCTGAAATGGTCCCAAGCACCGATTCATCAATAAGCATAATCTACCATCCAAATTGGTAGAATAGACTAAAACTGACTTCACTTGAGTAATTGACTGAAGTTGTATCTGACCTGAACGTGTAATTTTATATATGGAATTGGTTTTGAAACCCCATTCCTCTATTAACTGAATTTAACCATCTGCATTAGTTGATTAAACCATCTGTTTTAACGCCTGGGCTGACGCAAGGGGCTGGGCGTTAGGCACCCCACTAGTACCAACCTAGACATACTTGGCTTGTACCCAGCGTTGATCTACTGTGTGCCTGAGGTCAGGAAGGGCCTGAAGCTTCACCTTCTGGGCCTCCTGTCTCCCAGCCTTATCCTTGGGGTTGGTCCCCACTATCATGTCATTTAACCATCACAAATGCTACATTGTTGGCATCAGTGAACAGGTGGAGGAGATGATAAAATTTTGAGTGGATGAGGGCAAGTCTTGTAATCAGGACTGCCCAAAGTAATATAAAAGGTTGCTTTATCTAAGATTCTGCTTAGGGGACTCCTGTTTGTAATAGGTATATAGTGGTTTGGCAAGGTCAGCAAGATAATGATAAATTGAGGGTAGAACCTCATCATTTCAAGTAATACTTTGATGTCCCTTAGACAGAATGATGGGATCATAATCTTCATTACCAAGTCCTTATCTAGAATAGGCTATATATCTGTTTGATTTAATTGTGTTCAAGAAACCTCATTTTTGGTTGGAAGATAATAATTTGGAAAATTTAATTTTAGTGAAGCATGTCAAGGGTAATTAAGTACTTTTTGTAGGTGCTCAAAATTGAACATTAAGAGTCTTTGAAAAAATTGTAATATCATCTAGAAATAATAAAAGGCATTACAGCTTAAGATCATCTAGGAGTTTATACATTTTTCGTTGAAATGTTGATGGGGCACCGCATATACCCTGGAACATGCTAAATTGGCTCAAACATACATTAAAAGTTATTTAAGTACTATTGTCTTGATCCTCTTGTACAAGCTTATTCTTTAATAATCACCAGCAATATTTATAGTAGAAAATAATGAGGCTTAGCAAGTACTAAAGAGAATTTTCAATATGGGTTAGAGGGTATAAACTCTTCAGTTAAAGAATTGTGTTTTGATAGTCACGCTACCCATTGACCATCATCTTTACTATAGATTAACAAGAGTGGTGAGGCTCATAGGCTCTGATATATAACGAGTATTCCAGTTTCTGACAGTTTATTTAGTTCCACAGCCACCTAAGCTTCTTCAACTTTACTATTTCTGGTAAGGTCAAGATAATTCAGGAGATGCATCTCCTGTTACAATATGATGGGTGACTCATCTCATTTCTCTAAGGTCATAAGTAGAAGAAGAGTTTAGATCATCATTTTCCTCTTAAGGTACTCACTTTCTTGTGGTATGGTCAATGGCTTTCAAATAGAGGTCTCTACTACAGCTACTGGGGGTTGCTCCAAGCCTAAGTCATTTAAGCTTCCAAAGTCAAAGATATCAGCAACCTTATGAATATACAACAAACTTTTATAGGTAATAGGGGTGATATTACCTGTCAAGACAGCAGGTAAAAAGCTCCCATTTTTTTAGAATTAGTTCAGATCTTTTAAAGACCCAGGTGCTAACATATTTACCTAATTAATTATTAGTATACAGTTAAGGGGAAAATTCCTTAGCAGATGAATTACTTTAAATTTGGATATAATTATAGCGGACAAATAAGAGCAATAGAGAATATAGATCTATTAAAATTAACGGCATACTTTATAAAGTACTTGGGGGAAATTGGGAGTAATAATAGATCCAATTTTAGACATTGGTAGATGAATTACTATGCGACAAATGGCAATCATCTGCCTCTCCTATTGAAACCTTTGATATAAGTCACTGACAAATTTTTTAGATCAGCATTAATCACTGGTAAACCTTTTTTTAGTACTAGATGGCAATCACTGGTGAACCTTGATTATATAATTAATATTCACATATCAATTTATCTTAACATCAATCACCAAGTAATTAAAATACTAAATGGTATCAGGGGATTCAGCCTGATGCTTTGGAAACAGCTGCCATCAAAATAGCTCAACTCAATCAAATGAGGAGCACAAATTGTCACAAGATATTGAAATGTAACCCCAAAGTAGAGGCTTCATATTTTATAAGGAACAGCCTGACAGTACCCTCAATATTTATAAAAAGTATTTGAGGCGGGTTGACCTTGGGACAAATATACCACACTGAGAATTTTTCTAGCCAGTACAGGTTTTGAACTCAAATACCCTCAATATTTATGCACAGTGAGTAAGTTAGACAGAAACACTAATATTAGCTCACATAAGCAGATTAATTACCCCTGAACAGGTTATGACTTCTTTCACTTAGGGATTATCACATTCAAAGGTCTCCACAAGTGTCTTGGTATGCATTTACGTTTATTTGGGTATTATAAGAACCTGTGATTTTGGTAAAATTGTTTTAGACTCTCTTCATATAGAGGCATTATTTTATAGACATCAACTACTGATGATGGCAATTGAACTTGTGGTCATTGTACATAGTACTAGGTATCTTCTCTTAATTACCTTCTCCAATACACAAATTCTGGCTTTACACCATGTTTAGCGTGTGCTGAAGTTTCAAATACAAGGGAAACCAATGTCCCATCATTGAAATGAATCATATTAATAATGTACAAAAGCATAAAACTCATAAGGAAACTGAGTAAATAAATAGCAAATTATAGCTTTGGTTGTCCAAGGTTACTTCTCAAGTTATTATTGATACTTTGTCAAACTGGATAGAATTAAGATGCAAAATTTTATAAAACTGGGTAACTGGGGTCCATAGGTCTCATACTCCATATAATGATGGAGGTCATCAGCTTCTTTTATAATTTCATTATCTTAAAATAAACATTCACTGGGAATTCACAGTCAATGATAACAAGAATAGATATTTTGTGGCATTATCTACAACCCTTGAACTATACTTCCAAGTCTGTGATGGATAAAGCTGGAACATACAAATTAAGAATAGAATAGGAGTAAGCAGATGCTTGTTCTTTATTAATGAGCAGCAATTCATGCTTCACAAGCTCTTTAGAAGCAGAGACCTTAAGCTGTTCAGTCCATTGAAAAAAGTTCAAAGGCATCTTGATCTTGATAACTTAAAGAGCCTCTTTCTTCATGATGACAAGTCTTTTTCCGCCTCCTTAGTATTTCAGCAATATTTTTTCTGTGGCGTCAACCCCTGGCAAAAAATATTATAACTTAACTAAATTCACTTTTTCTTCCACTTGATTTGCTCAAGATTTTGTTAAAGTAGAGAAGGAACTGCAGTTTTAGTTATCAGAGTGAGGAATATTTTAATTATGCTTCTTTTATCTCAAATATGCTATTAAGTTTTTGCTTGATTCCCAGTATATGTAGTTTAAATTCAGGTAATCTGTAAATGCATATTTTAAAGCATTTATGGCATAAAACAAAGTAATTTAATTTATCAAATAGATAATTAATCTCTCAATTAAAAGCGCTTTGCAAAGTCAATTGGGCTTTCTCCTTTCTGTAGTTGTAGGTCCATAGAGGCCTTCTTTTGGCTTTCTAACTTTTGGTCACTATCAAAATCTTGAATTAGGGCCAATTTCACTTGGTCACTATTATAGCACTCCTTTGGTGAGGTTATAATCTTTATGGGCTTCATGGCTAAGGCATGTTGTTAAATACTTCGCTTTCTGTCAATCTGTAGCTTCTTCTAAGGAAATTTAAAATAATTTATAAAAAGGGATCTATGTTTTCTTTATTTGAAATATGCATCTTCAGAAGTAGGCTTAAAATTTGAAAACTAGAAATTGAAAGTTAACTAACAGCCACTGGGTTACAGAGACCAGGAAGAAGAATAAGTTTTAGCATAATCCTGGTAGCCTTGTTATTAATCCATTAATGAAATTCCTCTAGATCATCTTGGACTCACCCCAATGCCAGGTAAGAATAGCTTATATTTTCATAATAGTTGGAACAAATTAATTCTATTACTATCTACATTGTTATCCAGATAGATGGATTTCATCTAACAGCTGTTGTAGGGTAGTATCTTTCCATCTAGTTACATTACTATCTCTAATGAAAAAATGGGATTTAACTAAAACTATCATCCATTTGGTAATAGTTAATCTTACAGTAAGAATTTAAAGGCCCCTGTAGTAAGCCCATTTTTGTCAGCATATTTACTGATTAATCTGGCAATGAGATTTAGGTCTCAAAAATTGTTAGATTAGAAGTTCTAGCTAAAAGTTTAGGAAAACTTTCTTATTAAACTCCTTAAGTAAATAATAGAGTATATAATTTTACATGAATGTTTTATTAGGAAATTGTCCGCTGTTAAGATTTGACAATATTTTAGAAATCTTTAACTAACAAAATAAAAATATTTATAAAGTTTAGTAGATGAAATAGCTATATAGCGTTTTTTTTGTTTTTGTTTAGAATTCAGCTATTTTTGTGCACTTTGTTTTCATTAACCTTAATGATATATCTTATTCTGCTCAGTATCTTTATTCTCTTAACAAAAGGTCTCTTTTCTTATCCCTCATCCTAATTTTAGTTCTTCAATTCATTCCTCGTTAAACCAAGTATTACCTTCTTGCTTTACTAAGATCTGACACCTGTTTAAATTGTGTCATGTTGTGGTAACAAAGATTATTAATTTTGTTGAGTTATTATGATTCTAAACTTGCACCTTTTGATTTTAGTTGTTACTCAATCAAGCAATATTGTTGCTCAATAAAATTGGTTGGTACTCAGTTAAGGTGGTAATTCACATTTAATTTTTTGCCTCTACTCAAACTGTTTGTGTTTAGAAAATTTTCTACTATTTTTGTAAATTTGACATCTAATTTTTAGCACTAATGGTGCCCAACCCAAAAGGGGGAGCCAACATGTATCTTTATTCGCAAATGGGCCAAAAAAGGTATTATAGTAAAAAAAATAAAAAAAAATAAAAAAAATAAAAAACTCCTAATATGGAACTTCATCTAGCAGCCTAGGATACCATATCAGAAGGTGAGGAAACTTTGGAGAAACTTTTGTCCAGCGGCCCACTTTAGCTGGCGCACCATGGTGGACAACATTTGGGTAGGAGCATCAGCAACATGTGGCATAAGGAGGTATAATTGTGGGTTTTCTTTGTTGATGAGGCTGGCAGTGTTCATTGCCTCAGTGTATTAAGCAAGTTAATGATCAGAGAAAGTAATGAGAGCAGGCACACAAGTGTATGATGATGCGCCAGTTGGTTTTAAAATAATTGGGGTCAAAAGAGAAGTTTTTGCTGCATTGATGCAAGCATGGCTCACTCTAAAAGAAAGCTTCTCAATTTCATACTTCGCATCTTCCTCAAAATCATGGGAAAAATTGGGGATAGGAATAGCCTAACAAGGGGCTTTATCATTCATGAAGTTGCTGGCGAAGTAGGGTGTTGGCAGGGGCAGCAGCAGCCTCAACTGCCATTTTATTAATATTTTTAAAAAATGTAAACCCATTTTGAGGGCAATAATGGTGAGGATGCAAATTGGGAGGCTCAACAAAGAACTCCTCCAAAGAAAAATCTGTTTTCACATGGAACGGCTGTTGATCCTCATCAATCCATTTGAGAGCCTCAAATGGATTGGATTCATCCAGAACTAGGCCAGCCACCAGAATTGAGGCAGTGGCAGGAGCTGATTAACCACATGCTGTTGACCATGGCAGCTTAGCTGAAACTGGTTCAGCCATTAACTTAGGAATATTTGATCCAGTCAACTTATCATTAAAAAATTTTAAAGTTTTGTTTTTGATTGGCTGCCACTTTTGGAGCAGCACTAAATTGCCCTGAGGTTGGGGCAAGAGGATTGAGCCCCATTCAAAAAATTGGGGCGAAATGGCTGCTGGCACAATGCACAAGTGATGAGTGATGGAAGCGGCAGAAGCAGAAACTATGGGGCACTTGCACTTTGAATGGTCAATATCAAAGCATAAGGGGCAAATGGCGTGGCCGTTTTTGATGCACACCCAGAATGTGTGATCAGGGGAAGATCTGATCACAGTGCGGTGGGATTGCAAGCCGGGAATTGCAATGAAATGGGCAGATCATCACAAAGGTGCAAGGCCCTGCCAGATGATATGCCCCATTTGGACCATGAACTGTAACACAGGGTCTGTGTAAATGGCCAAACCCTCTGTGAGCTCGTGGCAGAGGCGTTCAGGGGAGAGATGGGAGGGCAACCCAGCAAACTGGACCACCAAAGTGACCTCATCTGGGAGCTGGGTTTGAATGGTGGGGAGACAAATTTTTTAAAAATCAATTGCAGCTTGGCTGCTGCTGCTGCATCAGCTTCAGAATGGAAGCTGAGATCAAAGTACCCCTTAAAGGGATGAGAAAAAATATAACTGGCAGGTTTAAAAACTGCCTTGGCCATCTCAATGATGTCCATGCTCACGTATGGTAAAAGATTTCCATATTTCACCTGGAGGACAGAATTCAAATTGCTCCATAATAGTACTAAAGGACTCCAGAGCACCGCCCAGGAGCTTGCAAGGTGGTGGGCCAAGTCCCAAGGGTGACATAACGCCTGGTAGCATTGAGATGGTTATCAGAGCCAGCCCAGGTGTGCTTTGATGATGGCTGAAAGATGCCAGATGGCAGTGAACCACCACCCCAAGCTGGGTAGCAGGCATTAATTTCATCACCATTGGTAAGTTTTGGCTCAATTTAGTAGTCATTTTTTGTATTTTTTAAAAGATCAGAACTTGGCTTTGATTTAGTTATCAAAGCGAAAGTGTGAATTGGATATCTACACTTGATAACTTTCATAGATTCAATAGATCATAATTTCCTGATATAGGCTATAACTATTAATCTAAGCATTGTAGTTACTTCTATATGAGCATACTTCATTTTATGTATATATATACTGGCTGCAATTCTGTTCTACATCTAGGTGGTGAGTATTATTATTAATGGTGTTTTGGTTAGCAATTTGGTTTTTTTGGTTTGTTAATAGGTATGTGGTTTTCCAAAAATTTTGGCGATTATTTTCTTGATTTGATAACTTTATAGTTTTAGCTAATAAGTTAGTGATATTAATGACTGAAACAAATCCTATCATTTATAGATATATAAATTTGTTGTAATTTTGCACACCTTTAACCACATATCTCTCTTTTACCCAAGCAACGATTTTGTACATTAAAAGTGATCTAAATAATGTTTAAAAAAGAAGTTTTTCAGTTAGCGGCCTATTGCTTCTATAGAACAGTAACAACACAACTTTTTAGCTCAGAGTTACAGTAGGGATCACCAACTAGCAGAGCTTAGCTTATAGAAATGGACGGCCCACCATAAAATAACATATATTTAACTAAAAGTAATCTGCCACATGGTTTTATCAGATGATGGAGGCCTGCTCACTGAACGTAACCCAAGGTTCTTGTTGATGAGGCCTTAGTGAATCTAAACAATTTAACATCTAAACCCACAATTGGCTCATAAAAAACTTTTTCTGGAATAAGACTTTGGTAGACTAAAACCTGACAATTTAAACCATCATGTGATTGGGACTTTAGGCCAACACCGCTATATTGGGATTATGTGCCCCCTGCCCCTAGACTAACTAGAAGAAACTGAAAGAGTTCCAGCCAGCAGGACATCAAGAACAATGCAAATTCTGGAACAACACTTAGAGCTCTGGGAATAACACCAAAAACATAAATTGCTGGAACCTTAATCATTAAGGAAGCAAAAAGTGGAAATTTTTCCATGCAAGAAAATGTATGCACCAAATTTACTGATAGATATGTTGGTGTGGACTGAAGCCAACAATACTTGAAAATCTTCTTTGCAAAATGACCCACATATGATTGACCCCACTACTTTATTAACAAATCTTTAGGACAAGACTCCAACAAAGTAACTACTGCATCAGGATCAGTTTAAATTCGTAAAGTAAAACAAAAAACAATTGGAAAAAAGCCATAAGTTTTAGTGAATGAAACTAAATCCATTGATGTAAGCCAGGTAATAACCAGCAATGTATTCTGCATCACACCTGCATAATATATACATTAGTTTAGAAAGACATGCTTTAATATAAAGGCATCTCTGCTTGTGACATCAAGCAATGGGAAAACTTAAGATCCCTACTCTACAGCCACCCAATGGATTGCAAATGTCATCATTTGTTCAACAGTTGTCATATGACATGGGCATGAGTTCTCCACTGGCACCACAAAGAGTGGGTTCATCTTAGAATTATCACTTGAGTTGGCAAAATACTTTAAATTGTTGTGAGTTTGTACCAAGGATATCCTTAAATGGATGAAGCTGCACATTATCCACCATGAAGTGGAAGCAAATTCCTGAAAGGACCCTAAAATCACAACGCCAAATTCTATCTTGAGACAAGTTTAAAACTATAAAATGCCATAAAGTATGGTAAGATTGGAATTATCACCCTAATGTTAAACTTGGTAAGAAGCTTGGGCTATTACCAACAGATCTTAGTTCTTGCAATAAGTGTTACTCAATGCTTTGTTTGCTCTTGACTAGGCTGACACACTATTACTGCCAACCCAGCATTCAAGTGTTATAAAAAACTTTCTCCAATGAGGAGGTACTTCAATGCCTTGAGGCTAGTTTCAAGGACATTTAAACCTTGCACTGGTCATACACATGAATACACACCAACATTGTATTCAACTTACTCAGATCTAGATGTAAAAGAAGAAAGCAGTATAATGGTGGCAATACTGGGATTATTTGATAGAGGAAGCCATCAACTGGAGCGCAAGTGACCTCACCCATATGGAAATGGAGTACTGGATCCATAATGGGACCACTATTGACCAAATAAACAAATGAGCAAACCTGAGTGTGACCAAGAACATCCATAAGACCTTACACGGCTGCGCTTTCCCTCTGTGGAGGTTTTATATGACTACATTATCCAGTTTTAAAATATCTAAGCTTCTATTTTTAATTATTGGTCATATATTTTTAGCTTATAGACTTAGCTTTGAGACAATAGCTTAATTACAGTCATCTTTTTGGCATTATAACTGATTAATATTTAATTGTAATTTACAAAGGAACCATATCAGATAATAGTTATAATTATATTTTCATCAGGGTTTGTTGCCAAAATCGTGGATATGAGTAAATTAGCTTGGATAAAGCAATAAATGATGGGAAATTGTTGGTTTTAGTAGCCAACGTGGTGGCTGTTTAAAATGGTGATTCAATATGCTATTCATTTTGCAAAATCAGCTGGAGTTTTATGGTATCAAACCAGTATCTCTTTTCATCAGCTAGGCGTGCCAAGACCATTGTGATTGTCATGATTACCCTAATACATATCCTCCAATACTATCTTACCTATAAACAATTCTTAATTTCTATAATAAAAGACTTCTTAGAATCGCAAATCTCTATTGTTACCCTTTGTATATTATTTTCTTCAGGTTTAAGTTGTTAAAAATTACAGGGGGTGGAGGCAAGTTGATAGGGTGTATGGCTACCAACCTGAAGGTTGCAAGTTTGATTCCCACCCTTTGCACATCAATCAGAGTTCCAGCCAAAGTAAGCTATTGGCAGTTATTAAGGTCTAATAACACGAAAACCTTACTCATGACGTAACTAGAAAAATCTGAGTCCCATTCCAGAGGTGGAAAAACTTTCTATTATGGAGTTAACCCTGCTCAGGTTTCATATTAGGTTTACTTTTTTTCTTTCTTTCTTTTGATAATGTCCATCCCCTGGTTGGATTGCCTCAAATAAATATAATAAGTTGTTAAAAGTTAATCTCCTTTTTTAAGTGTCAACTTTCAGAGTGAGGCTAAAGTCACTTGTCTATCAATAATTACCAGAGTGAGGCCAAAGTCACTTGTATTGTCAATATCTGCCAGAGTAGGGCCAAATTTATTCAATACTCAAGACTTGACTAGGCTTTTTGTTTATATACAACAGCAAGTCTATATTTTATTTCAGAACCACAAATTAAGCGTATCTGTCCATCATTAAAGACCCAGCTTTTTTGCACCCTTTAAATAAATGGATGATCTGGAGAGATCATACTCTCTTATCCATAGCGGAGGACTGGGATGCATTAGGATTTACCCCAAAAACTACCCAAACAGGATTGAACATAAGATCTCACTCCAAGCTGTGGCACCAATGCAAGGGGTAAGACCTCCAAACTCAGACATGTCTGATTACAGACTGATATCCAAGTTAAAGCAACTTGAGACAAGAAAAAGTCCTTTTCTGAACCTTCACTTGCAGCTCCCTGTGCTACTGAAGGCTTAACTTCATAGGAAGCCTCTCAATTGTGAAAGGCTGAATTACCATATAGATTGGCACGCCTGTTTACTAACTCCAGTTAAAATAGCATAACCATGAGAAGCTGAATCTACAAAAATTTAGTCACCCTTGACGTCCTCCAGAAGTAAATCCATTTGGCATGAAGATCCAAAGCTGCCCTATATTGGTATTGCCTCAGTTCTAACCCCAATGAAGCACAAGATGACAAAACCTGGAAATCAGAACACCAATGACCAAAATATCTGCATGTGAGGCATCCACATGCACCAAGTTAAAGCCTTTTTGAACTGGGCTGTTTCAGTATTAACAAATCAATAAGATGGATATTGAAGGGTAAACACCTTTCAGGGCCCCAAAGCCCTCCTCAAAAAATTATATATTTCAGCAGCTTCCTAACACAAAGAACCATTATGTAATGGTGTCAGCAACCATATTGACTACATTTTCAATTTCATAAGTAACAGAATCTCTAAGTACCAAGCTTTAAAGTTATATTTAAAGAATTTTATCAGCATAAACTTCTAACTGGTCAATGAGGAGGAGGAGTTAGACCTAATCATAACTATTTTAATAAAAGTTGTGTAAGATTTTGTCAAAGCAGAGATTACAATCACCACTGGTTCCAGAGCATGTCTACATTGACATTTTGATCACTTATGAGCTCAGCTGCAGGAAAGCTCATGGAGTAAAGAATTATATATAAGGGCTCCTACCTGCGAATAGAACTGACCTGATATAAAAAACAGGCAGGTGGGTTACGCTTTACAACTTGCTGATGGACAATAAGCATTAATGTGTCCATGAGATGATCTGAACTGTGTTATCATTTTTAAAGTAAGTTTTGCAAGTTCTGTCAAGTGGCAGAAAGTATATATTTAAATTTCTTTGCCCCTGAACAGTGGAGGCGCTTTAGGAACCAGAGCCATGGAAGAAGTCAAACAAAATTTCCCCCCCTGATTCATCCACATTTAGGTCTCAGTTACATAGTTTACATTGAATAGAAGGATGCAAAGCAATTATGCTGGTTTTGCCATCAGAAAGTGCATATGATGGCCCAGTGCTATCACAAAAATGAGAACTAGCTTCATAAATATAATATATATCCCGTTGGAGGGATCAAGAATGTCAGGTCAAAAACTTATATCCATCCAAAGGCTAAGAAGTGGCTTCCATACAATACTATGGAGACTTCAGACATGAAATTCCAATAACAAGAACTTGATGCTTCCCACAAGGGGGCGTGTTATTGGGAAAAGGAAAAGCGTCTTGAGGCTAAAGACAAGCCTATTTTTGAAACCAACTCTAAAGTCTTACAAAATGGGCAAGAAATTAAGCCACAAACTAAAACACCCTATTTAGACCAGGCGAATAGGCTGATAAAGAGGAGGAGCACTGGCAAAAAGTGGGGCAAAAAAAAGCGCTAAAAAACATTATATAGCAAAGTCCTCCATGAAAGCAGCAAACAATGATGAAAAGCCTACCTCTGGTAAGATCAGTCAAGAGAACTTCTGCTGGTAAGTTACCAAAGTCAAACGGTCAAAAATGAGTGCAAGATTATCTGTCTCTATAAAAAAATTACTAGCGATACCAAAAGCCATCTGGATTCCGGTGATAAACCAGCTTCTTAGCCGCATCTCTAAAGGGATAGCACACATTTGTTTAAAGTTGAATCCCTTATCAAAATATTAAGGAAACGCGGATAATGGCAGAGTTCATGGCACACAAGATAATCAGTAACATAATCCATGCCAAATGAACTTCCCCCACCAATTTTCTCCACCAAGTTGCCCACTTTGGTGTCTACCGCTGCAAAAAAACCTCTTTTAGTAATTCCATTAATAACCCCAGAAAGTTTATAGCCACGGGTCAGTCATCTTGGAATGATCATTGCAACCATTAATGCTAGTGGATAACTAGCATGAAGACAAGGGTGAGGAATAACAATTTAAAAGATTAAATATAATATAGATCTAATATTTATATTTAAGACTTGATCCACCCAGAAAGAAATGGCATTAAACTCAATACACAGCACAAAGAGTCACTTGTGGTCCCTTCATATTGGCCGCCAAGCACTATGGACAGATCACACTGCAATTGTCACATTAAACAATAACATAGGTCTGGAGTTTTTGGTGGAATAACATGTTGACAGGATCCTAGTGGCCAAGGCCTATGATAAGGACACCAGCAAAAGTCTCGTGGTATTTGTGATTTATGCATCATTAGAGACCCACGTAAACTACATCCTTTGGAAATTTATGTTGTAAGTACAAACTGAGGAGGCTACAGTAATAGCAGGAGGCTTAAACTTTTAGATTAGCGTGATCTGGGACACGTCCCAACAAGCAAGCGACCCAACTATAAGGATGATATGCTAGATTACCTAGTGACCTCAATGGAATAGGCCTTATGATATACAAAGAGGATGACAGCCCTGCAAACCTTATGAGGTGGATTTATGACAGAAATGTATGAGTCAAATAGCAGTTCCAACTAGACTACATACCGTTATTATCCAACCTCATTCTTCTGACCTCTAACAGAGAGATTAGCATCAACGCAGAGAGATACTACATGATTGTTCAGGTTGTCATTGATCTGGGTGGAATTTGTAGCTGTGAGAGTGGCAAATCTTCAAACATTGTGGGACATAAAAAGATGCCAAACTAATAAAAGCAGCAAAATCACATTGTCGCTCATCTGATCCAGCAACTCCAAATAAGTTCTATAATTTCTGGGTAAAAATTAAGGAGAAATCTAAATGTGACAGTGTAAGTATGAAAAGCACAAAGCCTACAAATGAACTATATCCTATGAAGAAGCTGAAGGATGCCCTGAAAACTTTGAGGCTTATGCAGTGGAACATAAAAGACTGGTGTAGTTACTAATGGAAGATGCATGAAGGATACTGAGCACTCTTAAAAAACAGACACATAAGCAGTAAACTAATGTTACTCCCTGACATCAAAACCTGTCAGATATTATGACTAAAGAGCATGACAAGCCTTAAGGAAATTCGATCCCAGGCTAAGATATGGTAGGTCAAGATACCATTTAGCAAAGTTTTCACCAATAAAATGATTATTAAGCACAAAATCAAGCGCTTCTACAGCAAGGCCTTTATAATACCACAAAACCTTCAGAAAAGCGACTAAAACCCTTATTGACCTATTCAAGCTGGTACTAAAGGAGTGACTAAAGACAAATGGAGCCTCACTACTGAAATAATCATCACAGAATTTAATCAATTGCTGAAGTAGTTGACAAAAGAAAAAGTATCCTGTTCTAAAAATATGTACATGGAGATGCTCAATGCAATCCACACCCACATTATGCCAGACCTCGCCTGCTTATACAACCACTTCTTAAAAACCAGGCATCAAATCTTAAGAATCTAGGTGACCAAAATTTGCTCATGTTTAAGAAGGGTGTCTGACAGAACCTTTATGACAGGCACCCAATAGCCCTCACAAACACCAACTATAAGCTCCTTATGCATATATTAAGCTTCCTAAGCTCATAACATTGCATACACTTTAAAAAGCTCATACAGGTTCTAAAAAGTGTGCTACATGTTAGAGTACTAGCACAATCCAAAACCTCTTGTAGGACATGAGAGTAATGAGGATGTATATCTTATGTTTTTAGACATGGAGAAGGCCTACATCTGAATAATTTATTCATTTCTGTATGCGGTGATTTGAGAAATAAAAACCCTAATTACTTTTAATCTGGATCACCATGTTCTACTCAGTACTAAAAACCAAGATTATCATAACTGATGATCTATGAACATGATTCATATGCAGGTCCACCACCAATACAATTCCGTGTCACCAATCATTTTTAACTTCATTGCAAAAGTCCTGTTGGCAGTGTCAGAGATAAATCTTTAGGGTATCTTCCACCCCCTTCAATAGACTATAAAGGTGTAGGCCTTTTCTGATGACATGAAGGTAGAAATCAGCTTAAAAAACAACTTTCAAGGAGTCAAAGAGCTTCTTGACTCCTCAATATGTATTAAAATAAAAAAATATTAAAAACTGCCTTAGTCAAGAACAGCAATATGAGATTCAACTCACCCTATGACCTTAATCCCCTATGTCCCATCCAGATGCTTTTCTATCAGGAGATCTTATTTGACAAAATGGTTTGGAGGTTGAGGAGATGTAACAAGAAGTTCTTATCAGAATGTCATCCTGTACGCCTTACTGGAAGTATGCGCACCTAAACTTCATAGAAAATGCAAGAAATTAATGTCTTCATCTTCTTGAAGCTCTGGTACATGGCCCATTTTCTAACGATGACTAAAATCTGGAGCACAAAACAAAACTCTTATATACACCTTTCTTTGGTAAAAATCAAGTAACATCAATAGCCCTCAAAAAATTGGTCAATCTCAAGCAAGAAAACACTTGGGTCTAATCACCTTAAAAATCCATGACTGGTGGATATAGGTTAAGTTGTTCATCCATATGATGCATATGCACATGCAGTGTCTGGATTTTGATGGGGCGTCAATTAGGTTTAGATCCATAAAGTACCTGAACCCATCTCATCATGATACATACAAGAATAGGTAGTAACACAAAGCTGCCACTCATCTAAAGAGCTACTATTACTGGCAGCTATGCAACCACACATTTTGACTAGGTGGTTAAACACCTGAATTTATGGTTCAGGATTCCAACCAAATTTGATGAGATATCTGATCCTGCAATTTAGTGATGAACATGGCATTGATGTGGGAGGAACAAAATTCAATTGAAAATTAATTCTCCAACAAGGTGATAAAATTTTTTTTAGAAACAGTATAATTGAAGTTAGGAAACTACTCCCAGAGCCACTTCCAAACTCACCAACTAAACTTAAAGTCATTAATGACTGGGAGGAGGAGGGGCGCATAAAAATTCAATTTTGGGGAGTTGGTATCAGACTTCAAGTTCAAACTAATTACCTTCAGCTAGCTTTTAATCACCTGGTAGACTCTACACTGGGCCATCAAGATGAGCAACCACTGCGGACCAGTTTATTTTTAAGGACTTTCTGGTTTGCAACAAAAATGAGGCAGACATTGGCCACTAATATATTTGTGCACCATATACAAAACATAATAGTCCATGATGAGGCTTTACTTACCAGTGAACAGATGCCACTGTAATATACCCCTCTCAAGACATAGTCTTTTCATAAATTCTGTAACACCAGATGATCTAGCTTTGAGCCTTCCTTCACCATTACTATATATGAGTAGTATACTTGGCGATGTGGCTAAGTGATTGAGCCATAAGTTCCCCAACACAAAGTTCTTTATTAATAACAATCAGGTTTTCTCCTATCAGCTCTCACAGATCACTAAGTTCTTGTGCCTTACCTGGGATACTTTAAAACTTCATTGCTGGCATTTTCCCCATATCAATCATTAAACAAAACAATTCAACATATATATTTAAGCTCTAATGGTGTGTAAGCCCACTGACACTAGGACCATGGCTATTGAGTGAAATCACTGACCAGAAAGAATTGACTGTGCTAACCAATTAGAAGCATCTGATACTGGCCTTTTTTATTACATCCAAAACTACCAATTATGTCATTCAATCTCAACAATGTTTTATTATATTTTTACTAATTTTATATAAAATTATGAAGTTATAAAATAACACCTGTAACCAAAAGCTAGAGTGGGGTACTAGATGCTATAACAGGTTTGAAACACATTCTGGCTAATATGAACCTTGTTTCATCCATACTCTCTTATCATTAATAAATTAGTGATACAAAATTATAAAAAATATTAGGGTGGTTGTTGTATGTGGCAGTTCCTGATACTGCTATCTATTTTAATATATAGAAAATAGGATTTTACTTTCTGTGCCAATCACTTATAAATCTAGCTTTAGCCAAATCAGTCAAATCAATTGAAAAATAAAAGTAAATATTAATATTATGACAGACACAACTTTCAAATTAAATTATAGATGGAAATATATATTGTTACAATTTTTTATAAGGAAATGGTATAGCATTTCATCATATGGGTGTGGGTATTCAGTTTGATTTATTTGATTTATTTGAGGTATGCTGACCAGGGGACGGACAGTACCAATCACAACACTCAAAACGGCAAAACAAACTACTAACCAGGTGGGAAGCAGAAACTGCTTAACCCACCATGGCAGAGGGTGAGGAGGGGTCAGGGGGTTGGTTTTCAGAAAGACCCACCTCAATCAAGGGATGTTGGTTACAGTACCAGATCAGAGCAGAGAGCCAGGGCGTTGGGGCATCTGCATAGTGGGGGCTGAGGTCAGCGTAGTAGGAGTTTTCCACTTCTGCATCAAGATAATGATGGGAAAGTGTTTCAACAAAAGCTGCGAGGAGAACTTCAGCTTCTTTGCGGGCTTCAGGAAGTTGGGTGAAAAGGGAGATACTGTGGCGGGTGATTTTGGCTGAGGGGTTGAATGAAGCAAGCGTTACGACATTCATAACACCGATTTCAGCATCATCAAATAGTTTTGAGATGTCACTGCAGGGAGATTCAGGGAAGTTGGGGGGAAGAAGATGGTGGGCAGGCCATGCTGGAGCTGAGCCACTGACTGGGCCATCGCGGTGCATAGTTTTGGGCAATGAGGAGAGGCCGCCGCAGCTAAGGCGAGCTGGTGGTCACTTTGGAAGGGGGCTGTATTGGGTAGAGGAGCAAAATGGCGAGGGGTAGGGGTTTCATCGAAGTTGGGAAGGAAAAATTCTGCCTGACCATAATCGCCATGGCAGAGAGGTTGACCTGTATGCTTACTAATGAGGATATTACCTGATTCGTCAGTTTCAGCCAATAGATCCCATGGATTTTGGTTCACTGGAATAGTGGCATTTAAGTTTGAGTGGGTAGGATTGGGCGAATGGGCAGCTGCTTGGGTACGAATGTTGGTCCAAGCATTGCTCTAATTGGCTGGCGTAGATTTAGGTGGGAGAGTGAGGATGGAGGTTTTGGGTGGGGCTGATTTTCCATGTGGGCCCACTGAACGAGATTGGAGGGTGGGAGGGGGCAGCAAAGCGCCCCATACTGAACCTCCAGAGGGGGGCTCAGAAGCTGCATCAGCGGATTTGGCCTTAGGGCACGCTCTTTTTGCATGGTCAAGGCCAAAGTAGAGGGAACAAATCTGCCTACCATTATTGACCCAAGCCCAAAAGAAATGATCAGGCGCTGCAGCCACACTAGCGCGGGGTGGGATTTGTTGGGCTATGGTAGGGTGGTGTGGTATGATGGTGGCTGTTGCACGAGGAGCAGCAAGGCGTTCTGCACCAGATGGAATGGCAAAGATGAGGTTGGGCTGAGTGCCATAATCCATGAGCCCCACGACCAACTGGTCATACAAAACCTGGGGTGGAAGGTGGGATGGGAGATTTGCAAAGGATACCACTAGCGTGGTGTCTGAAGGGAGGCGAGTACGGGTTGTGGGAATGGGTTTTTTATAAATTAGAGGAGTTTGTGCTGCCGCTTCAGCATCCTCCTCAGATTGGAACCCAACGTCAAAGTAGCCCTTAAAAGGCGGAAGTCTATAAAGCCAGCTGGCGCAAAGGCTGTAGTGGCTAAGTCAATAATTGCCTTATCAGCATATGGGAACAAACGCCCATAGTCCACTCTGAGGCAATAGCGAATAGCAGAGTGAGGGAGGGCGAGAGGATGGGGGCAAGAAGGGTGAACGCGCGCCAGGTGGAGCGCTAAGTCTCATGGGGGGACAAAATGGTTGGAAGCAGTGAGTGGGCTGTTTGAACCCATCCGAACGCGCTTGCCTGCAGGGTGGTACACGCTAGGTGGGGGTGCACTGCTGCCCCACACTGGGGTGGCAGGCGGCAGAGCCAAGGACATCAAAGAATAGGTTTGGGCAGATGGCTGTGGATAAATAAACTTAAATTTAAAATCGCTCAAAAGTGACTTTGAGCGGTTAAAGAGAGTTCGTAGGTGTGGGTATTCAGTTAATATAATAGGTTTTAGTTTTCAAAGCACTTGAATGGTATATGTTTGATTCAATAGGTTCAATGGTTTTGCCAAGTGGTGGTGGTTATCTGGTTGATATTGCATTATTTATATAAAATATATGATTCTATCAAATGGTAATTGATAAGTTTAAAAATGAATGAATGCTATATCAATTAGATTAATAAATATCATTAATGGATGAACACCTAGTGCAATATATAATAGATACCAAAAATAATTTTATGTCTATAGAAATTGGCAGATGTAATCATATTGATAGATTATCTGAAAAAGGGGTTAATAAATTATTACAATAATATGATGGATGGACATCTAGCGCATTATTTATATCATATAGGATATGATTTTCCTTTTTTGCTTCTCTGCTTCCATCTAAAGCTCAACCAGCATATTGCAATACTGTTTACTTATAAGGGGCAAGTTCATAGTTTTACATCATTTTCTAAAAAAGGTTAGACTTCCTGAGTTATATAAGTAACATTATATAATTTCAACAATTAACTCTATGTATAAAAACCCTAATTAAATTAAAAATCTTTTATAAACACCATAGTCATCTTTTACTATAATATATTATCTTTAGTTAGATATAAGATACACAACTGACTATGTTCTTGGTAAGTATTAGATAAAATAAAATATTGGAATGTACATAAATTTTTTATTTTTTATGTAAATTGTGCTAACTTGATAATAGTTTTTTTTACTTATATATATATATATATATCATAATTGATGTACAAGAGTTATTGAGCCTATTACAATGTTAGTTGTGAAACTTAAGCACTAGTAAAAGATTGTATAATTGATGCATATATCATGAGTTGACTATATAAAAGAGCTGATATAATATAAAGGTAATTATGTTTTATTCTAAGATAGGACTGGGCTGGTAAGAGGCTAGATGGCATATTAAGTTATTATCAGCTAACTCTTGGTATCAATAACTTATTAAAAGAAAAATATAGCATTGGATTAGTATAGTAAATCTATTTTATTTGATTCAAGGTGGTCCAACCTGGGGACAATACTGCATAAATTAAAGGGGCTTGAATGAATGGGAAAGGAGGATAAAACCCAGAGATCCTCCATTTATGGCATATGATAGTCCAGGAATTTTATGGACCACCTTGCTATTTGCTATCTCAGTTCATAGCATATATGCACAACTCCAACACAGTCATCTTTAACCCCTTATCCAAGGTCAAATGTTTTTACACTTTTGGTTGAACTCACCCCTTTAAGCTTGGGGTGCTGTTTTAGGTGATTTGTTCAATGATTGTTTATAACATGATGTCATTTTTAGCATTGCTCTTAGTGATGCTCACCCCAAATTGTTCATTAATTAGATAAACATGATTGATACTTCCTATTGGAATAAGGTTTATTTAATTATAATCATATATATATAAATTCTGATATATGTATATATATATATAACAGATTCTCTAGTTTTCCAATGATTATTAATAAAAAAGGCAATCAGATTTATTTAATTTATATATTACTTAATCTATATAAAAAAAGCTATCAAATTTATTTAGTTTATTTTTATATACTAAATTCTCCATATAACTTTTCAATGTAATACTAGATATAAAGTATCTTTGTTCATATATTGATCTAATTAGATTCCAGATAATAAAGGTTTACCCTATATCATATGTAGCCAATCAATAATAAGTTTACATATATCATATGTAGCTAATCAGTAAAATTTTATCTTGTTATCATTTTGATATATTATTATTTAATAGATTTAATTTGATTAACAATGGTTTTAGGTCTGATTTAACACTTTAAGTTTTATTATAATATAGCTAATTGGATAGATTTTAGATGCCTTACTGTTATCTAATTGATCTAATCAAATTAACGAATAGTTATAGTTTAGATCTAATATCTAGACCTATAGCTTTTATCATAATTAGCTAATCAATTAGCTTTTATTGTAATATTTTTTGAGCTTTATTTTAGTAATGTAATCTGATTTCTAAGTATGTTTTAGTTTTTGTTTTAATACAAGTGCAGCTGATTGGCAGCTGATTGGATAAAGTTCTACCTAACTTGGTTTTGAAGGATTTAAAATTTTATGTAGCATAAATAGCTAATTTTATTAATCTTTTAGTATGATAAATCAAAATTATTCTTGGAACCCTAATCTGTCTAAGAATACTTCACATCTTGATATATATTAAATTTGTTCTTAGCATATTCTGCTTTTGGAATGTTTTAAGTTTTGCTCCATATCAAATGATCCATATCACATGCAGCTATTAGGATTCTTCATGAGCCATTCACACATGGTCAGCTGCATTTTTCCCTGTCACAAGTTACTAATGTATCTGATATAATTGTTTGCATTGACCACTCTTACCATCAGGGACACGTTATGAATGTTGCATTTGATGAAGTGCCACTTCCCTATCCCTCTGATAATTAATTCTTATAATATAATCTTGTAATTGCATCTAAAATATAGATGTTATAAAATCTTAATATATTTTAATAGTTAAAATTAAAGTAGTTAATAAAAATAGAAAATTAATAAAATGTACCAATTAGATAATCTCAATAATCTTTTCCAATATAAACTATAGTAAGAAATTTAATTAGGGTGCAAATGTAATTTAAAGTCATTAAAGCTTTACCATTAAATAGTCATCTATTTTGTAATAATATGAGTAATAATAAGGTAGTAATTCTGTATAAAATAGTGTTTCTTGATTATAAAGTAAACATGAGGCAAAGATATCAGAATGAGGTCACCAGCGTAGTTAATGGCTGAATGGAGGCTGTGCCAGTGAGAACTCATAATTGTCCCCTACCCAAAGTTCATCTACCAGGATCAAACTTGTGAGGCAGTAGTAGAGAGTCCATAATCTACCACTGGGGTACCCTTACAGTATATCTATTTATAATCAATAGTTGTATACATTAGAGTCTTAGACTCTTTTAAAGTACTATAGGTAAATTTTAGATATTAGTATAAAAAAGTAAACTTAATTAAGATAACATGGTAATTATACTTAAAAATGCATATGAGCTGTAGAGTGTAAATGACCAATCAAACCCATAAAGATTATTAGAGCTATACTACATTATAAAGAAAAAACCTTATGAGTTATAGTACTGTTAGATATATAATATAGAAAATTGTTGCCAAAGCTATATATGCATACCTGATTAGGTATTAATACAAAATGTAAATTATAGTACCATTATTATTTCAACATGCTAACATTTTGTAGTAGTGTAAATTATTTTAGCCTGAAGATAATAAATTTTATATAAAAAATTATTTTCATTTTTAAATAAATTAATTTTTTAGTTAAATTGTATTGTCTTTGTCCAGATTCGAACTGGAGACCTTCTGTGTGTTAGACAGATGTGATAACCAACTACACCACAAAGACATGTTAAAAAAATTATCTAGTTATAAAATCTATTTAAAAACTCAACCATAATATACCTGCATAGGACAGAAGCTTTATAAATAACATGTCTAGGCTGGAAAACTAAATACACTGGTCTACATTCAAAATCTTTCTAATAAAAACATATTTTTCCAATTATTTTAAGTGAAGTAAAAAAATGATATCTAAGATATTTAGTCAGCTCTCATTCTATTGTAATACAGGATTCATTTTATAAAATTTTTATGTGAGAGGGATAAATTATAAAGTTGGTATTTTTTGGTTACAAATGCAGGCTGGAAACACTGAGTAAACTATAATTATTAATAAAGAAGCCATTTTGTTTACATAGATGTCATTTATCTTTAATACTAGATGGTTAGATGTCATTTGTTGTGCTTAAAGAAACCTATCTGTTCCTATTTCTTAGTGGATTGTTGTACTTAATTTTCTAAGAACATTCAGTTATTAAACAAAAATATGAAATATAAATAAAATAAGCACAAACCTTTAACTACCTTTTTTAGTACTAGATGGTCCAAACCTTTAACTACTTTAATATGCACAAAAGACACATTTACAAACTGCAGTTTCCACTGATGTTATGGTTTATGCTTCAGATAACTTGACTTGAACATATCTTATAAATGAAATTAATATGAATAATCTTACTATGTGTGCAGTGAGGTGACTTTTGGTTATCAGAAATGCAAATTGACTACATTAATAAAGACATAAGATCACCAATACTTCAAGTCTAAAATAAATTAGAAAAACCTTAGGTACCACAAATTTGCTATAACACATACTTGTGAACAAGAAAGCAGCTTTGGAAGCCTTCAAAAAAGGTTACAATTCATAGAAATAAAGAGATGAAAATTACAATATAGCTGTTAAACTTTCAAAAATATACTAAGAGGTGGTTTGTAGTATGTTGCTGAAGATCCACTTTCTGCACTCTCATATTGACTTTTTCAGATAGTAGTGGCTCTTTGAGTGACAACATGGAGAGTGCTTTCATCAAGGAATCTTATTAATAAAATAAAAATCAGGCCAAGTGGAGCTCATCTATTATTGAGACTATTGTTGAAAATTCACAAAAGATTCCCCAAAAGTAGATTACAAAAAAACAGAAATTCTCAAGTGAGTATTCAATTAGGTAAGATTCTGAAGGAAGGAGTTTCTTACACATATATTATGTATAAGTTATTTTCTGAATCAAGTAGTAAGATTTTTTCCAGTGTCATATCCTTGTTCCTCAACCTAATTTGGGAAAGGGTTAACTATTTTTGTAAAGAAAAGACAACTTTATTTTTATGTAGAAATGTGGCATCTAACCCTATAACAATGTAAAGTCTTGTAACAATTTCATTCCATTTTAGACAATTTATACTGTATTTACCTTTTTATAATTTACTTTAACTATACTACTATATAAGAACCAAAAAATGGTTAATTTACTAGATTTTGAGTAAATATTCTTTGCTTTCAAAAAGAAATCTATATAGTAGATTAGTATAAAAAATGCATAAAACTGCAACTACTCAAGAACTTTTTGATAAATTGGTCAGTATTAATGAGCTACTAAAAATGAAGAACAGAATTAACATCAAGGTGGAAGGCAAAGATATTTTAATTTAAATAATGCAAGACAACTAACTTTAGGTTTATTATATATCAAGGTAAACCAAAAGGATAGAAAAATTTCACATAGCTGTTTTTAAAAACTAATATATATATATTTAGTGCTTGATGATCACAAACCAAAGGGGGAGTCATTGATGTTACAATTTACATGCGTTCATATTTATATATATCTATCATTAGCAAATTTTTTTATCATTAACTATAGCTTTTAGAGAAAACCTCAAGTATCTTTCTATAATCCTACATTATAACATAAATTTTACTATGGCAAAACATATTATTAGTCTAAACTTCACTATATTGTAATTTTTTCAAGGTGCTTTGACCTTAAGGCAGATATCACACCAGTTGGGATATGAGGTGAAAGTGTATTAATGGAGGACAGAACCCAAGTACTGGGAGTAAAACCTTCTTACTAATGATCTGATAGTCCAGAATTATATAATCTAACTTTACAGTTTCCCTTAATGGATAAAGGCATATTAATGACTTAACATGTACTAACATTTCATAAAGCAGAAATTTAATCTCTGCCATGATCAGATTTGAACATGCATCATGAAGGTGGTAGTAGGACTCTGTTCCACTAGGATAACACCCCTTTAATATATAAATACAACTAAGAATAAATAAACCAATAAGCTGATTTAAGCTTATACTAAAAATCATAACATATCAATTTTCTGATTAATAGATACAATTTGTGCTCTTTTTATGAGAGATCAACGATGTTAAACTTATACACAAATTTAATGTAAAACTGGTGTTGTAATCCAAGCTTTAAAAAGGTTCTCACAGTGCTTTAAGCACAGGATTGAACAATTTAGAATGGGTAAGAGTATTGAGACTCTCAGATGCTAATATAAAGTTAAGGGGTTTTAATACCACTTATGAATTATTAATAGGAACTTTAGCAAAGTAAAAAGTTTGATTTTATAAAATCTTTATTAAGTTAAGCAGGGGGGTCAAGAGGCAAACTCTATTATGATCTTGCTGTTTAGTATCTAAAGGAATTAAAGGCTCAAATTGAGAGGGCGTTAAACTCATTATAGGCTTTGAGTACCCTAATTAGAAAATATGGGTTTTTGACCTATCAGAGTTCTCAAAAATCACCTCGCAGCAACTTGACAATTGATAATAGGTTTACAACAGTTAATATGAACCTGCGGGGTAAAAATTGATGTATTTTTTAAGTCTGGGGGAGCAAACCCTCTGCCTAGATTGGGCAGTATTCCCATTCCCCACTAAGTAGGATCCTCAGAGGGCTGCTGTCCCTCTCATCATGTAGGATGATCTCGCCCATGTGGTAGATAAGCGTTGGGTAATAGCCTACCCTCTGAAGATTCCCCGCTTGTCCCCACAATTTCTTCTGCTGATTTAGTATGGTAAATCAAAAGAAATTTGCGCTGAAATATACAGAAAACCTACACCCACAGCAACAAGGCTCATCAGGTGTGCACATTCAGGTATTGTAGTAACAGGGTCAAATACTCAGTTGCATTTGCCAGTGGCATTGAGCCACTGAGAAATGATGTTGTTAGTTTGGAAACAAATTCAAAACCATTAGAAACAGAGCTCAAGGGGTGTTTACCTACCAGAATAAATTTTTTCAGGATCAAATCTCCAATAAAACTCACCAATGGCATGGGATAACGAAAAATGTTGTTGTCAAACCAAAATCTGTCTTCAAAACTTTGGAAATAACACCCAATGAGCTTGTACCTACTAAGACAAGAATGCTTGATGTCAGATTAATGGCGAAATTCACTTATGGCATTAGGTCAGTGTTAAAAGTTGTCATCAACTCAGAACTCTCCCCTCTCATTTCAGGATCATCACACAAAGAATACCACTTGGCTGAATGGACTCCAAAGCGACTGGATGTGGGCAGTTTGAGTATCCCAAACCCATTCCTGACCTTTTGGGACTGCCCCTATGTGGAGTGGCCCTGGGAGGTTCCTGTTGCCCATCAGGCGAGATGCTGTCACACTAACCATTGAAAAAATGGTAAAACTGCAATTTAGGTGTCTGAGGATGAATTGGCAGCAACTCAGCCCACCGCTGACTCTTTCAATATCAATTTCAATTTATTTGAGGTATGCCAACCAGGGGACGGACAGTACCAATCACAACACTCAAAACGGCAAAACAAACTACTAACCAGGTGGGAAGCAGAAACTGCTTAACCCACCATGGCAGAGGGTGAGGAGGGGTCAGGGGGTTGGTTTTCAGAAAGACCCACCTCAATCAAGGGATGTTGGTTACAGTACCAGATCAGAGCAGAGAGCCAGGGCGTTGGGGCATCTGCATAGTGGGGGCTGAGGTCAGCGTAGTAGGAGTTTTCCACTTCTGCATCAAGATAATGATGGGAAAGTGTTTCAACAAAAGCTGCGAGGAGAACTTCAGCTTCTTTGCGGGCTTCAGGAAGTTGGGTGAAAAGGGAGATACTGTGGCGGGTGATTTTGGCTGAGGGGTTGAATGAAGCAAGCGTTGCGACATTCATAACACCGATTTCAGCATCATCAAATAGTTTTGAGATGTCACTGCAGGGAGATTCAGGGAAGTTGGGGGGAAGAAGATGGTGGGCAGGCCATGCTGGAGCTGAGCCACTGACTGGGCCATCGCGGTGCATAGTTTTGGGCAATGAGGAGAGGCCGCCGCAGCTAAGGCGAGCTGGTGGTCACTTTGGAAGGGGGCTGTATTGGGTAGAGGAGCAAAATGGCGAGGGGTAGGGGTTTCATCGAAGTTGGGAAGGAAAAATTCTGCCTGACCATAATCGCCATGGCAGAGAGGTTGACCTGTATGCTTACTAATGAGGATATTACCTGATTCGTCAGTTTCAGCCAATAGATCCCATGGATTTTGGTTCACTGGAATAGTGGCGTTTAAGTTTGAGTGGGTAGGATTGGGCGAATGGGCAGCTGCTTGGGTGCGAATGTTGGTCCAAGCATTGCTCTGATTGGCTGGCGTAGATTTAGGTGGGAGAGTGAGGATGGAGGTTTTGGGTGGGGCTGATTTTCCATGTGGGCCCACTGAACGAGATTGGAGGGTGGGAGGGGGCAGCAAAGCGCCCCATACTGAACCTCCAGAGGGGGCTCAGAAGCTGCATCAGCGGATTTGGCCTTAGGGCACGCTCTTTTTGCATGGTCAAGGCCAAAGTAGAGGGAACAAATCTGCCTACCATTATTGACCCAAGCCCAAAAGAAATGATCAGGCGCTGCAGCCACACTAGCGCGGGGTGGGATTTGTTGGGCTATGGTAGGGTGGTGTGGTATGATGGTGGCTGTTGCACGAGGAGCAGCAAGGCGTTCTGCACCAGATGGAATGGCAAATATGAGGTTGGGCTGAGTGCCATAATCCATGAGCCCCGCGACCAACTGGTCATACAAAACCTGGGGTGGAAGGTGGGATGGGAGATTTGCAAAGGATACCACTAGCGTGGTGTCTGAAGGGAGGCGAGTACGGGTTGTGGGAATGGGTTTTTTTATAAATTAGAGGAGTTTGTGCTGCCGCTTCAGCATCCTCCTCAGATTGGAACCCAACGTCAAAGTAGCCCTTAAAAGGCGGAAGTCTATAAAGCCAGCTGGCGCAAAGGCTGTAGTGGCTAGGTCAATAATTGCCTTATCAGCATATGGGAACAAACGCCCATAGTCCACTCTGAGGCAATAGCGAATAGCAGAGCGAGGGAGGGCGAGAGGATGTGGGCGAGAAGGGTGGACGCGCGCCAGGTGGAGCGCTAAGTCTCGTGGGGGGACAAAATGGTTGGAAGCAGTGGGCGGGCTGTTTGAACCCATCTGAACGCGCTTGCCTGCAGGGCGGAAAACGCTAGGTGGGGGTGCACTACTGCCCCACACTGGGGTGGCAGGCAGCAGAGCCAAGGACATCAAAGAATAGGTTTGGGCAGATGGCTGTGGATAAATAAACTTAAATTTAAAATCGCTCAAAAGTGACTTTGAGCAGTTAAAGAAGATTTCTTTCAATATCAATTTCAATTAGGTTCATTTATTATTTCCTCCACGCTCAAAGTTTTCCAGTTTAGGTTAAATTTTGAGCTCCCTAATCCTAAGCTTTTATAAGCTATTCCCTAAATCTAATCATCTATTTAATCAGTTGTGGCACACTGAGGAAACCTATGGTTAATTTTCTCTTACTTTACATTTCCAATAAAAATCCTGTATCCCAATTTCAGATTTTACTATGTTGAAGTCCAAACCACCCTTCCCAACTCAATTATTTCAACAGCTCATGGTCCCCAGGGCTGTGTTTTCCTGGTTTGTCACTAGGTTTTTCCACGCAATTATGGCTTATGGGCGCTCAGTGGCGGAATTCCTTCCCATATTCATAACAGTCGCTCAAGCAGCAGTGCAGCTGGCATTTGGGCTTATCATTTGGGTGCTTTGGCACTTAAACTGGCAGACTAGTCTAAAATTAACTTGCTGTTTCCATGACATATTTAGCCCCAATCATGAGTTAAGACAGTATTTTCCCTGGGCGACCCCTTCAGGTCTATGAGTGGAGCTATCTCACTAAGTTTAAACTCAATTGCATATGGGATGTGGAGGGACCTCAGAATGGCTCCCCTGATTCTGGTGCAAGTTTGGCGTAACCCTAATACTGACCATAGGGCTAATTTGATGAGGAGTGGGGGAAATTATATTACATCAATTTGAGGGGTTCCACTAAGAATCAAACAGGGTTTTATTTGTTTTTATCCTTATTTAAAACTCAAATAATCTTATTACAACCTCAGACATGTAATTGTATAACATTACCCCCTTCAAGAGTGTTAGGGGAATAACAAGTGCACAAGAACTGGCCATGGACTCAGTTGAAAGTAACTTCAGTAGCAAGGGATTTCACGGAGTACTCATACCCTCAATTATAAAGTGACTACAAAAGTCCTTTCCAGATATACCTGAACTTCTCACTTTTAGGGTTGATAAAACTGTGGTAATACAACACCAATTCAGATACTTGGAAGGAGGGAAGAGGGTGCTGGAGACATTAGCATATTAGCCCTCTTTGTGTTAGTTTTGGCCAAATTGGTCATAGCCTCTGATTGTAACTGAATGATGTGCTGGGCCAAATTCTTCATGGCTTGCTCAGGATCAGCTCTAGCAGAGTAGATATTTTTGGCTAATAAGGATGATACTCTAGATTCACGCCTATACAGCATGCAGAAAGGAGAAAATTTGTAGATTCGGTGGTAACAGATATGGTAGGCCATAGGTGTACTTGGTAAGTACAGATTCCAGTGAAGAGGGTCTTAGATGGCCGTTTTTCTTAGTTTAAAGACCATAATTCCATTGGCTCTTTCCACAATACCGTTAATAGATGGGTTATAGGGGGCTCAGAAGAGCTGTTGTGCTCCCATGGATGTAGTAAGGATTTTTACCACTGTGGATATAAGGTTTTCCCATTGTCACAGAGCAGGACCTGGAGGAAACCAAAACGAGCGAAAATATACTGATGAAGGAAAGTGGCTGTGGCCTTGGAAGTTTGATCAGGAAGAGCCACAGCTTCAACCCATTTGTTAATGTGGTCTATGCCTACCAAGATATATTGGTTTCCCCAGTAGTTTGGGGTAAAGTACCAACCACGTCTAAACTTATGGTGTGGAAGGGTTGTTGAGGCGTAGTAGGTTGGTACTGATACTAAGTATTGAAGCTGGATTGCTTTTTACAAGTCATACATGCATCCAGGACTTCAGTTATGGTCTCTATGACGTCCTCCCAGTAGTAGCGCTCTTTAACCCGATCATAAGTTTTTTTTGTACCCTGATATGCCCTACAATTTTATGGGACTTCAATATGACAGGTACTCGCTCTAATGGCCAGAGATAGGGAAACCAGTTTGCACCTACTTTTTGTATAGCTTCCTACTCTCCACCTTGGTGTTTTGGGAGTGCTAATCTAGCATCTTCTGAACGGGTTCATACTCATCAGCCCAGGCATCAGAAGTCATGAGGAGGTCATGTAACCTCTTAGATTCACCATTGTATAAAAGAAGGACAGGAAGCCGCTTCAAACCATCAACGTTCATATGGCAAGTTTAATCTAATGATCAATGGTTATGTCATAATGCTGGAGCTTCAAAGTCCAGCAGCCAACTGTTCAATGGGATCTTTCATATTCTGAAAGCATTTTAAGGAGGAGTGGTCAGTAATTACTTTAAAAGAAGTCCCATATAGGAAAGAGTTATAGCACTTTACAGTGAGCAAGACAGCAAGGCACTACATCTCAGTGACGCTATAGTTGCGTTCAGCTTATTGAGAGCATATTGCTGAATTAGGAAAAGGGATGATTGGCCCCATGCTCATTATATTGATCTAAGGTAGCTCCAACAGAATAATCAGAGCCATCTGTGAACAGCATAAAGGGCTTGTCATAGTCAGGTGGCGGAGGACTGGCCACTGTTACAGTAAGTTCTTTAAGGGCTTGGACTATACTTTTTGTTATACACCCCAATGGAGTGTTCTTAACCAAGAGGCGGACAAGGGGCTCATAAGAGGGCATACTTGAAATAAATTGATGGTAATACCCCATCATGCCCTAAAATACCTGGATGTTACAAAAGGTTTTGGGCGCAGGCATCCTGGATATAGCTTTAAACTTATCTTATAAAAGGTTGAATCTCATTTTGAGAGATAGCGTGTTGAAGGAAGTCCAGCTTTTTCTGGAAAAACGTACTTTTGGAGGGCTTCATCTTGATGTTAGATGCCCGCAAGAGTTGAAACACTTCCTATAGGTGCATGAGGTGCTCATTGAAAGACTTTGAGAATACTGTGATATTATCAAGATAGACTATCACAAAACTCAGTTTAAGGTCCCGGAGAATGTGATCCGTCGCCTGATCAAAAGTTGCAGGTGCGTTGCACAACCACTGGGGTAGCCACATGGGTTGGAACGGGCCCTCACTGAAGATAACAGTCATTTATCCTAGTCTTAGGAAGAATGGTCCATTTGCCAATACCAACTAGCCAAATCCATAGCTAAAAAGAACTATAATCGAGATTTGGCCAAAGCGTCATCAATGTGAGAATATGATAACTATCCTTTTTTGTGAGGTTGCTCAGTTTGCGGTAGTCCATCACTACATGATGAACTCTATTTTTCTTTTTTATCAGTAGAAGAGGGGACGACCAAGGGCTTTGGGAAGGCATTAGTAACACAGCGTCCAGCAACTGTTAGAGCTCTGTCCATATCTGTATCTCCTCAACTTTTGATTTGCAGTAGGGTTTGGATCAGATGGGACAAACATCCCCAACATCAATAGTGTGAGTCCAACCCTTCATGTGCCCATAGTTGGTATCAGGTTTAGAGAAAATATCGCTATATGATTTGAGTAGAATGTGGACTTTGTCAAGCTCAGATGGGGTTAGTTCCTCAGAAATATGAATGGTAGGCAGAGTACATAATAATTAGTCAGCGGGTAAGCCCATATCCGCCATAGACCTGATACAGTAAAATTACTTGATGTCCTTAATGGGAATCAGCAGGCCTCTTTCGATCTCCTGATGCTTTTTTATGACCATGTCCTTTCAGGGTGAGATTCCTCAGCAAAGATGTATTGATATGTCGCTGAGAGGCTGGGTCTAATGTGCCTGGAAATACTCTAGGCTCTAAAGGACTAACACAATCAACGCTGGTTAGGTGCAATAAGCAGTTATGGGTGATTTTTAGGGTAATCTTAGTGTCAATCACCCTCTGTTAACCAGCCATAATTACTACCTCTTCAGAAGCATAAAAAGGAATACCATCTAGGGCGTCTACTTATTCAGGCAGCTTCTTTGTATTCCGCCCCACCTTTGTGTAGTGTAGGGATAAGGCGGAGGAGGGGTACTCAACTGTGCAAGCATATATATCTTTATTCAGCTCATTGTTGGCCAGAATCAGGGGAACCTCGTAGTTAAGCAGGGAGAGAAAGCTTTGTTTCAGATTGAGGATCCCATCATATTATAGTATAAACTGAGTACCAAAGAGCATATCATAGGTATTATTGGCTAAAGCCACCACTGGGGCAATAAGAAAAGCTTCACAAATCTTATGGGCAAAGATGAATAGGTCCAATAGCGCGAGTGTTGGTTGGAAAAGCAGTGTCAAGCTCTTGAGTATAGCCAAGGTCAAGGGCCAGCTTAATTTTCTTAATAAGTTTTGATGACATCACATTCACAGTGGATCCAGTGTCCAGGATATCCATGATCCATACTTCATTGACAACGACCTCCCCTTAATTAAGGTTCCACTCAGATTGGGAGAGAGAGCTAAGATCTCCTTTAAAAAGAGAGTAGAAGAAATTCTTTTGTCAGTTTCAGGGTAATTATCTTAGATAGACTTTGGGGTATGAACACACTGGGTGGAACTAATCAACATAACAATGAGGTGGTCAGCGTCACTAGCAGTATAAAACTCTGATCTCTCAGAACTTGATGGAGATAAGTTCTGCGGGGTATTATAGCTATATCCACTCTCTCAGGGTTTAGACTGTTGGATACCCCCACTTCACCTGAGGCTCCTAAGAAAAAATAACTGAAATCTTCACAACTCCCTTCAGATTCGTCCTCAGAGAGCTATCAATTCATGTCAGGGAGTCCATCAGCCGTGAGGTAAGTTCAGGACTTCCCTTGTTGTAGGAGAGGCCCTGAGGGCGCTCATCTACCCTATTAACTATGGGAGGAGGCGCTGTAATTGTCACGGCTCTACATTTGGCCTTTGAAGTAGTGGGTTTGGGCGACCCCATGGCTACATATTTCAGACTAGAGATGGCCACAGGAGAGGTCGTGGGAGATAGAGACAGCATCTTAAAGAAATGTGACAATTGAATCACTATAAAAGGCCTCTCTGAAGAAGGTGGGGAGCAAGGAAAAAAATGATAGCTGACTTCACCAGCTGAATTTTAGGAGCTGAAGATGGAGGAGAGCACTGCCCCATCACTGCCAGTATCCTCTGGCTATCCTTCCATGGTGGATGATCATCTTGTTGCTTTAGCACTGAGGGAGCAGGTTTCCAGAGGGAGAAAGTTTTAGAAGAGGCTATAAGTTTGGTGTGGATTCTTGCCTCAGAGCTCTTTACATAGTATCACTTCTATAAAAGTCAGCCGCTGCTGGCAAGGCCTCCTTAGTATCTTGTAAACTTTGGAAGGAGCGCTTGACTGAAGAGATATGCATCACTAAAGAGGGGTGAGGCGCTTGATCTAGCCAAAATAGAAGCAATATCGTCATCTAGAGGTATAATTTTTGTAAGCAACAGAGGTTGAGATTCATTATTTGTTTCTCAACAAAAGAGCCGATCAACCCTCCCATTTGCAGACTAAGGCACATAAATGCCTGTTTTCTTCCTTTGAAAACTCTTTTTGGAGTTTAATTCTTCAATGAGCGCTTGCTTGATCTCCGCCCAGGTGTTGAGTGTGGCCATGTTTGGAACCATAAACTGTTGAGCCATATGACTCAAGCAGGAAAGGGTGTACTTAGTTTTCTTTTGGTCAGTTGCTCCTTCCATAGAAGATACATAAACAAAGAGAAGAGGCGATACTGCCCTCATATAGATTAAACTTGTCTCTGAAAGGGGGTTTATGAATGCTAGGGGAGGCCCCATGAGGGCCTTGAAAAGAGTGCTGTTTGAGCTTTTTAAGTTGAGACAAAGCACTGGATAGCTGTTGTTTCAAAGTAGCTAGCATATGTTCAACTGCAGCGGGGGGGTTGTCTGGGTTCCTTTCCCCACAAATCTCCATCTTTTAGTAAGTTTTGTGATGTACAAGAGCCCCCTGTAGTGAGCACCACTTGTTGGAATCCTGGCTTCAAAGATGTTCATGCTGCTTTATGCACAATATTTGAACAATATAGAAAGGGTAAGAGTATTAAGACTTTAAGATGCTATTATAAATTTTAGAGGGTTATAATAACATTTATGAATTATAATTAGTAACTTTAATAATAGTAAAAAGTTGGATTATATAATATTTTTTTATTAAGTCAAGCGGGGAAAGTCAAAAAGCAAACCCTATCAAGATCTTGCTGTTTAGTATTTAAAGCAACTCAAGGCTTGAAGTGAGAGGGGTGTGAAATTCATTATAGGCTTTGAGTAGATTGACTAGTAAAATGTGTTGTTTAACCTATTGGAGCTCTTAACCTCACCTTGATTTAACTTGACAAATGATGGTAGGTTTACAACAGGTAATATAAACCTGTGGGCAAAGGCTTTATGTATTTAAACCAATTATAAGGCGGGAGAATATTTTCACCTGTGGGGCCCCCTACAGGTCTATAAGAGGGGCTATCTCACTGAGGGGTTTGAACTAAATTGCATATAAGATGTGGAGAGACCTCAGAATGGCTCCCCTGATTTCACCGCAGGCTTGGAGTAGCCCTACTACTGACCATAGGGCTATTTTGCTGAGAGTGGTAAAATTGTAAAAACCTGATTTAAGGGATTCCACCAAGACTTGACAAGGGTTTTTTGAATGATATTATCATTATTTAAAACCAAAATTATTTTATTACAATCTTGATCATGTAATTGTCTGACAGCTGGATAATAATCCATGGATAATAAGAATCTACCTCATTGAAAGCACTTGTATGAGATAATAAATAATTTTTATTTCTATAAAATTTACCTATAGCTGTTTGATGCACTTAAAACATAGTAATGTGAGACTACAGTAAATGTTATTGATTAAGTTATGACAAAAAACTACCATAAGCTAAAAAACAAAAAAATTAACAAAAATAGTTTATATTTATATATAGTACAACTACTAAGCATTAAGATGAATAAAAAATTCTATTGTATAATTATTGTAGATGAAAAGCATGTAAACCCACTTAGTTATCCATTTGATATATAGCCTTATAAAACAAAACTGAATATAAGTTTACTGTAAGGATCCAGCAGTAGAGAAATCAAAAATATAAAAAGGACTGTAAGAGCCAGCTTGGTTAAAATCTATTATATCAGTATATCTATGAAAAGAATAAGTGCAAAAGCAAGGGTAAAAGCTATAGTAGTTTCAGAGAAAAAACAACATAAGTATCATAGTTCTATATTACAAAACATAAGGGCTAACTTCTTAAATTTAACAGGTTATCTTCTTAAATAACTTGCAATCAATAATGACTTTTGAATATATAATTGAGTACACAATAAGCACTAACTCCAAGTTAACATAAAAAAGTGTATAATATACCTTAGAAATCTAGTCTCTTGGTTGATGCAAAATTAATATAATAGAAATAAGCCCAACTATGACACTAATTTTAAAATGATATGGTAAATTTACTAATAAGCATATTGATTGGAATTAAAGGGTTACTATGTGGTCTAACTTAATCAAAAATTATAAAGTAAAAAACTTGGAAGTATTTGATAGCTTTATTAGTATTTTTATTATATTTTTCAGATACCAACTATACATAGATAATAAAAGCGTAATAAAGAGGAATTGATATAATGCACAGCTGGAAAAACAGTATTTTTATGCTATCATATATTAAAAAAACTATGATTTATACTATTGAAAATACTAGAGTAAATAAAAAGTAATTATATAATAATTTTTTTTGTAAAAGCTGCATTTTTAAATAAGTTATAGCATGTTTGGTTTTAATATTAAATTAGAAAATTTTTATATTGCATTTACATAGCCATATAATTTAAAAGTACACAAATATCATGGTCAAATTATTTTGTATATTAAAATATATAAGTCAAGTTAAGCTATATTTAGGAGAAGAAAACTATATAAAACTATAAGATTATTATGTGTAAAAAGGGTGATTAGCCAAGCAGGTAAAACTGCTTCCACCCTAAGTGCAGTTTTTGAGTTTGAAACCTGTACTGCTAGAAAAATTCTTGGTGTGGTATATTTGTCTCAAGGTCAACCCACCTAAAATATTTTTAAGATTATTTTTTTTTTTTTTTTAGTACTAGATGGTTATTTTTAAGATTATTATGTGTAACTTTTTCTATTGTAATTACCAAGGATTTTATTTTCATAAGGAGTTAAAATAGTGATAAGTGGCTTCTCTAAAAACACAGAAAAAATAGTATATGTAAAAATTAGTCTACTATTTTAGACAATTAAAACTCTTAACATATATTTGAAATTATGAAAATCTTAACATCTTCAGTATAAAAAGTAAGTATGTATGTGAACACTATTTTTATGATTTAATATATACAGTAAAACTTTTGACTAAAAGCATCAAATTTTAAACATGAGAAAGCTACAGAAAATCTCACCAAGATTTAAATATAATTTTGTAGATTGCCATATGTTTCAGCTCACCACAGTTTAAGAATTTTAAGATGCAACAACTAAAATTAGCAAACACTGTTGCAGATTTAAGGCATTGGAATTTGATAGAGTTTTATAAAAAGGAAGACAAATCTAATTACTATATAAAATAAGATACTATACTTATATCTAACTTCCAAATGAGAGAAAGGTGCACAAATTATAACAGTGTTAGTGATATAATCATTGTTGAAAAGTGTTATGCATGTTCCTAAAGATAAACATTGAGGTTTAAAAACAGAGATTCTTAATTTAACTATATATAAAGAAAACTATCACTAGTTTAGATAAAAGTTTGTCTAGCCTAGTGGAATGATCCTCAGTCTTACCTGGTTTAAGTTTAAACCAGTCACATGGTTAAGATACTCATGACATAATATTCATCCTACTTTTAACACTCCTTAGAACTTCAAAATAATCTGTAAACATTTTTTCATATGTAAGTGGAATGATATTTGAGAATCCTTATATGATGTGCTTTTTTAGTTTCCATGTAAAATTTATGCCATGATATATAGATGTATTCTATGACAAGAATTTGTATATAGTTAGAGTCTATGTATGAGATATATAAAAGAGAAATGCACTTGAACGCAAGCATAATAGTTAATAGTAATAATAATTTAAATTTTTGGCAAATCTATCTTTACATACCATAAAAAGCACCAGATATTTATTTAAGCAGTAGAGAAAGGCGGATATGTCATGACAGTAAACATATTAGCATTTATTATAAAAATACTTAATAAAGCTCAATTTGTAAGGTATTGTAAATTTGGTTGCTACTTATTTTGTCTTGATATAATTAGACAAGAATTATAAATTTATTGTGGGGAAGGCCAACCAGGGGACGGACACTTCCAATAAGACACAAAGAAAACAAAACGTAGTAACAGGGGGCACCCCAGAGAAGCTAATGCTTTCTCCTGTTGCCAGCGGGAACGCCACTATTGGGAGGAGGGGGAACGTGTAAAGGAGATGGAACCACGATTGAGCACATGTGGAGGAAGGGGTCAGAGTTGATAAACCAAACTGGGAACCAGGAGAAGACCAACTGATGGTGATGCGGTGGGAGTTATCCAAACATCCATGCTTGAAAGTGGTCCACTAAGTGGGATTGGAACAGGTGGACAGCTTCAGGGAGGGTGAGGGTGGAGCCTGCAATGGCATCCAAGACAATCGTGTGGATAGTCCACATGGCGATTGCAACCACCAAAGCGTGGAGGGAGGGTAGAAGAGGGGAGACCATAGATAAATCAAACATATCCCTAGACAAACTGAAGGGATGTGCCTGATCCTGGCAAAGCAGACGTTGCACCCCACGTCATATTGCTTTAGAGGTAAGGCACTCCTCCAGGCGGTGAAACAGTGTTCCATACTGGCCACACATGACACAGGATGAGTGTAAAGCGTTAGAGCGCTCATCAGTATGGTACACCCACCTCAAGCAGCACCACACATGGGAACAGATATGAGGCAGCAGAAGAGGGTGGTGGGCGTATTTCCAAATTGTCTTCTGGGTTTTAAGGGAATATGGGATGTCCATCATGACCAGGTAGTCCACTCTGGATAGGACATGGGGCCTTGTGGGTATCAAGCCATCCAGAATGGGTAGCCCCTGTATTTCCTGTGTGAACCGAGGAGAGGGGCACCCCTCTGGGCAGTGTGTCCACAAGTATGAATTCTCCACTCAGCGCTTCACATTGAGAGGAGGATTCGTTTGAAGTGGGGTGCAGTTCCATGGGGACCTGCGGCCAAAGGGTGGGAAGCCAGATACTTCATCAAAGAGTGAGGGTGTGACAGATTGGTAAGGCCCAGAGCGCGGGAGAAGTTGGAGCAGGCCGCGCGGGACCAGTGTTGGGTTGAGAGTTTAGGGATGGTAACAGCCGCGATCCAGGTGCCCAGGATCTTAGCAGCATGGGCCTCAAAGTCGAGCAGGCCCATGCCACCACTATGGCGAGGGCCAAACATGACCTCAAGTCGCACTGGCAGTGGGCGGCCTGACTGAAGCCACTCTTTCAGAAGGGCATACAGTGTTTTGAAGAAACCTGGGGAGAAGGTTTGGCGTGGGCCCCAAACCAAACTTTGGAGAGGAGCATAGAGTTGGCTAGTACAACCCTGCCAGTAAGGGAAGTAGGGTGGGCTCTAAGGGAGGCGATGTACTTTGTCATGTTGTCCAGAATATGGCTTTCCATCACTGCTGAGGCATACCCGCCTGCCTCCATCACACCCCCAAATGGCGGACCAGTCCAACAGTAGGGCGTGGCACAAAGGGGAGCACAAGTGGGGCGGTGTGGGTTGGGCAGGGTAAGCAAGCGCGTGTGCTAGCAGATGGGGTGGGCTGGAAACAGGGCGCTGAGGCCCAGCGGGCTTGATACTGACCAAGGAGGATGATTTTGGTTTTGGAGGCGTTTAGTGCAGCGTTACTTACTTGGGAGTAAACCTGGATAAGAGCTTCAAGCGCGCGTGCATCATGATTGTTAGACACCCTGACCACACAATCATCAGCAAATGCCAACATCTTGACTGATGATTGGCCTTGCATATGGACCCCCATAAGGCGGGCATTTACATTCCAAAGAAGTGAGTCAGGGCTGAAGTTATATAAGAGTGGGCTAAGGGGGTCCCCTTGGCGTAGGCCCCTTTGAGGGTGGACTACATCCGTGAGAAAGCCAGGGCCACGCCCTGACACTGTAGCTGATTCCGTCAGCAGCATCACCCAATTGATGAAACGAGGGGATAGGCGGAATTGGTGGAGGCAGGCCCTGAGGTATTCCCAGTTTACTCTATCATAGGCCTTCTGTTGGTCTAAAAATACAAGTGCACCAGAGGCCATGGATTGACAAGCGTTGGCCACAGTGTGCACGTTGCCCCAAATCGACCTTCTGGGTATGAAACCAAATTATTCTGGGGAGATGATAGCAGAGGCAACAATCCCTAGACGGTTTAGCCATGATTTTAGTCAAAATTTTGTGTCAGTGTTTGTTAGAGAAATGGGGCGCCAGTTGGCCAGGTATAGCTTATCCCCTTTTTTGAAGAGCAGTATGGTGTAGGTCGCTTGCCCTCCTGGAATGAGGCGCGTTTCTAAAGGCTCTAGTTAAGAGAGGCAACAGTGGGGATAAATATTTGAATTAAATCTTATAGAACTCATAAGGAATGCCATCAGGGCCAGGGCATTTCTGATTTGGTGCACTGCGGATGGTGGACCAGAGTTCGTCCAGAGTAATCAAATTCATTAACTCTGGGAATTGGGAAACGGTGCAGATGTGTGCATTATCAAGAAAATTTGCCAATTCAGCCAGCGGAATCAGGCCAGATTGGTACAATTTGGAGTAATAGTTTTGTATCTTGATCACCACTTTGGCTGGCAAATCCGCTACAGAGTTGTCTAGCCTTTGCACCTGTGTGAAGGCCATGGAATGGCGCGGTACAAAGAATTTTCAAAAAAAGTAGGGTAAAGCACGTGTCACCCACTGTGATGTGTTTAGCTTTGTACTGAACATAAACCCAATGTTTGTGTTGCCGCTCAAGCGCGTTGAGGAGGGCGGCCACTTCCACCCATTTGCGACCCCAAGCAGGGCTGTAGCCCATGGCTGGAACGTTAGACTCTAGGTGGGCCAGCTCCACCAGAGCGCGAGATGACTGCTGAGGTGGAGCGTGAGCTTTGGGAGGAGAGGTGGCGAGCCTTATGGATTGTATCCACTTTGAAGGCAGACCAGGTGTAAATTGGATCAGCACAAAATGGTGCAATAAACTCCTATGCCAATGTCGCAGATTTCACCCATGTGGAAAATATTGGTGAAACAAGTTTGACTGGGCGAACTTTGCACCATATTGGAGCCTGAGCTACTGGGTTGGGTAGATGGAAGGTTATTGAAACCAGCCTGTGATTGGAGAAATCGATTTTTGTCATGTGAAAATGGGAAATTTTAGCACAAAATTTCAACGGCGCAAGGATAAGGTTGATGCGGGACATGGACCATAACTGGCCGTTGTGGACATGTGGGCGCGACATGTTTGTGAGCAGCGGAGCATGATGTGGCAGCACGTCAAAGAACCCTAGGGTGGCCTTGAGAACGCATAGTTCTATGTGACCCTGTGGCGGGGAAGATGAGGAAGGCCAGCGGTCAGTGGATGGGTTCAACCAACAGTTCATGTCACCAACTACAAAAGGGTCAGGGGGTAATGGAAGGGATTTGACCAACGAGAAAAATTCCTGACGTTCTTATGCACAGGTTGGGGCGTAAATGTTGATGATAGCGTGCACCACGTCATCCCACAAAAATTTGACAATGAGGACTTGGCCATTAAGGAAGGATTCAGATGATAAAATTTTTAAAAAAATTATTTTTTCAAACAAGCACCACACAGTGCTCAGACCAGAGAGACAGGGAGGGAGAAGCAAGGTTGTCCATGTATCTTCAGAATCGCGCGGACAGTGGGACTCCTGGATGGCCAGGATATCCATGGGTAAATTATTTTGTAAAAAACTCAGTTTCTTAGCCCAGGACGTGATGTTCAATGTCCCTAAAGTAAAGGCTCCCCCATCACACCTTAGGTGTGAGGGGAAGGGCACCTGAGCCATTCAGCCATCTCTTGGTCATCACGGCGCTTCTCAGCGCCTCAGGTGCATGCAGCAACATAGTCAGAGGAATGGTTAACTTTAGCAGTTGGGTTTGCGTTGGCTTTTGCCTTCACTTTTTGTTTCCCCGCTGCAGAATGAAACATTTGCGGTGTGTGCATTTTTGGTGCACCAACTCTTGATTTAGAATTTTTGGCAGGGAGGTTGGAAACCAAATTGGTTCCAATCGAGGCTTGGGCGCATTAAGATAAGTGAAATTGACTCACCCATTGGGACTTCATTTTGAGTGGCCCAATTGGCTTGGGCATCCCAATATGATTGGTTGAGAGATTCCCAAGATGCTTCCACTGCAAAAGTCTCAATGTCTTCCTGGCATTGGGAGGGCAGGATAGTGGAGGTGACCTTGGCCACCTCCTTGGCCGCCGCCTTGTGGGCCTGTTTGGCCTTCTTCCACTCTTGTGGGGATATAGTGTGCACTACTAAGTAGAAACCTTGTGCTCCCCATGGGAAGGCCTCCTTTGTATCAGCAGTTGGTTCATTTTGGGTCTCTCTGGTGTTCATAGCCATCGAGGGATGCTCTTGGTATGTGATGCCCTCCTTGGAGGGGCTGGTGTGTGCCTTGTGGCCAAACGCATCACAATGGGTGCAGATGGGAGGCGCGCTGTCCATGGTGACCCGGAAAGGGCGGGTGGCATGCCCCTCAATATTGATAAAAGTGGTGTGCAAGATTTGGGTTAGATCCTGTGCTATCCCCTTGGCTGGGGTTAGGACTGCAATAGTTTTGCTGGTGCACAGGTGTGGCATCAGCGTAAAGCGTTGCATTTTAAAGGATTGTATTTTGCCATATATGGTAAGCCTGGCCTTCAGGTGTTGTTCTAGTATGGCGCGTTTGACCATAGTGGGCAGAAAGTTGAAAGTAAGAAAAATTTGGTTGAATTTTGTCCATCTGGTGCGCTTAGTTTTGATGACCCGCTGCCCGTTGGGGAGGTCTATCACAACGCGCACTGTAGCAGCTTTGTCCACTGCTTCCTTGCTCTCAAAACCAAGATCCAGCCAACCACATGACATGGAATGAGGTGTGACATACACTGCATTCAGGAAATGAATGTGTACATCCCCACAAAACTTTTCCCATAACGCCATTTTGCTTAATATCCAGAGACACTCATACTCCATGTTCCACTGATGAGAGTGGTTGAGAGTGCAGCGTATTGATGTACTGGTTGCATCACGCCTGCCAAGCTAAAATTTCTGGTAAAATGGTTACCACCAGTTTTTTGTTTTTGTCTATTCCACCAGATTCACTGGGGCGTTTGCAAACTGTGGATGTCGCGGGGCCACCACCTGTGCCCTTTACCTTAATTGCCCAACTGCTCCCTGACATGGGCGCAAACTAATCTCCTTGGTGAGATTATCAAACTAAAATCAGACTTGAATCAAATTTTGTTGCAAAAGTGATTGTAACGAGAGAGAAAAGTTTTATAATTATACAATAAGAGAACTTGAGATTTTGTACTTATTGCAGGGATTTCCACAAAATATATTTTTGTGCTCATTTTGATACAGATACTTGAAAAATTAACAAAACAATTAAATTATATGGACAAAATATGCAAATTAAACATTTGAATGCAATAAAGATATGCATCAAGCAAATTATAAATCAAGTAGTTTGAGTTTTTAATATTTGTATTACTTTTATTTGTTTAATAAAGTTTAATGAATATAAATTTTGAGACAAGTTGAATATTAAAGTTTCCTTAACTATACTACACTAACTAAAAGTGTTGAATCTATCACTTTAAGTGTGCATATAAGATTATATGATGTTTAAATCTAAATAGAATATAGATTTATAACTTAATAAGTTTACTTAAAATTTTACATAATAACTAACTACATGTTGATACATGTAGCTAATTTATAACTTTAGTTGAGCATGTGATTTAATTTTATGAAAAAGCATATATATATATATATATATATATATAAAATATACATTCATAATGACTTTGAGAATAAAGTACTAAGTATTCCTTAGCTAGTATAATTAAAAAAGATAATCAATAATGGATATAAAATAAGAAATCATGATGTAGTAATTACAAAGAAAATTCATGTTAATTATTTTAATAATATTAATTTTTTGGTACTGTTAAATAGGAGAAGGGGGATAGAATTAGGAAACCAGTATAGAAGGGAAATTTATAATATGGCACAAAAGTTTACAAGAAACTGCAAGTAAAATCAGACATATAATCTAATTGTTACACTTGTTAAAAAACCATTATATCTGATTATAATATAATGTAACTATAATTATTTATCTTAATAGAGAAAAAAATATTTTCTTTTTTAAAATGCCAGGCATAGTAGTTAATAGACAAATGCCACCACTAAAGCTCATGGTTGAGTGAAATTATATTCATAATAAAGATTGATTTCTCTTACCAAAAACCATAAAATATAAGATGGTTAGACGTATGACTTTCTGAAAAATAGCCTGAAGTGAAAAATTCTTAATTAAGTTTACTAAAATGAAAAATACCCAGAGTCTGCATATGTATCTAGCATATATTTTAATCAGGGATGTGGTAAGCTTTTAAAAATTTTATACATAAAATCCTTTTAGTACAAAAGGATTTGTCTACAAAAAGCGTAGTTTACATCATGAATTGCACCAATTATGTGAAGCAAGTAATTTTCTTGCCATAATGTATATTTGTTTGAGAAAGATAGAAGCTTAAGTAAGCTCTAGCTTTATGGAATTTATAATACTTAGGATTGTTAAATTATAAAGTAGATGAAAAAGAATATTTGTATACAACTTATTGTCAGTCTATAATATCTGTTTAATTTAGTATTGTTTATATGTTGAATATTGACTGTAAGGTGGAATACAAGTTACTGTTTTGTGAAGTAGTCATAAGAAAATGTTTATTGGGGCTGTTTTTTAGTGTTTCTCTATGTATGAATACAGACAGTTGATATAATCATGGGTACTAGGGTTTGAAAGTAGTACAAGGCATAGAAGCTACTTGATGACTTTTCTAAATAATTTATTTAACAAAAAGAGAGAAATTATGTTAACTAAATATAATATAAAAAGCCTAAAACTAGAGTCTCACTATTAGATTAAAGTGTAGCTTTTGTATGTGAATAATGAAAATAAAACTTCTTAATAATTAACTCCAAAAAGAGAGCATATAAACCTTATAACTTCTATTATATAAAAAATATAAACTTACCAAATTTCTAGGAGAGGTAAAAACATCCTCATAACATTATCCTTTAATAGAAAAAAGAAGTTAATTATTATTTCCTATTTTTCAGATAGAAATAACTCAGGTTAAAATTCTGATATATAGTCATTTTAACTGTCCAATTAGCCCAAAAAATAATTCTTAGAACACTGAAATATGTTTCATAAATTGAAATTTCCTTATTTTAACTAAAAGTAATTTTATATTATTAAATCATACTTCAATTTAAATTATCTTTATCTCATTAAGAAATTTGGAAAGTGATCCCTTTTCTAGGTTCCAAGAAGCAATTGATACCTATATCTGTCATGACTGAGCTAACACTTACCATAACAATCTTTTAACATGAAATAAGCAATCTTAAATTCTAAATTTATTTGAGGTATGTTAACCAGGGGATGGAAATTACTAAGCATAAAAAGCAAAACAAAACCATAAATGAAAGAAGATGGACAAAGCCACTCAAATTGATACAAAAACGAACGCAAATACGCCCTTTAAGTTGAAAGAAGAAACTGCTATACAACCATAATGGAGATAGAAGAGGATTGGGAGGCTGGGTGAGCTCAACTGGGGTTTACAGGAAGAAGCACAAAGTAGAGAGAAGGGTTGTAGGTACGTCATGTAAGTGGGGTCCAGGGAGGGAAGTGGCGCTGTCCATGAGAATCCTTCTCAAGGCAGTCAGAAAGGTAAGTGTTAAGGGCTCTCTCAGATCTAATGTGAACACTGGAAATTTCATTAGTAACGCCAATTTTTGCTGGTGATGCGGGTACTTGGGCAAACTTTGTGTGCTTTTCTATAGATTTGACCATTTATTTGGTAAAAGGAGTAATGGCAAAGGTAGTCTCATTTTTGAGATAGGGTCATCATGGGGTCCATGAGAGAGAGAACAAGGCCGTTAGCCAATACCTTAATAGATGCACTTATGGTGTGCCTGAGCGCATGATTGTGAGGGGAAGCAATTGCCTCTTACAATAATTGATGGTTGCTACAGAATTGGGGGGCACCAGGGCGAGGCAAATAATGGTGACTGGAAAACTGGGATGCATAGTTGGCACTGAGGAACTCTTTGAAGTAAGGAGGCTTAAATGATTTGTAGGTAGGATTACCCAATTCAATGACTTTCTCCAAATATTCCCATAGATTTTGGTTGACAATAATATAAGTTCAGTATTAAGGATATTAGGGGGTGTCATGGTTGGATGACATAATAGTAGGCACTGATGCTAGGAATAAGGCTGGGCAACAGGAGGCTCAGAAGATGAAGCTTCATGCTCTCCCTGCCCTAAAGCACACCTTAGATCAACGCTGGGTGCAAGCCAAGCATGCCCAGGTTGATACTAATGGGGTGCAAAACGCCCAGCCTTTTATCTTGGCCCAGACTTTGAAACAAACAATTTACATTTCAAATGAAGATGGTTCAATTTACTTGGTTGGAGAGCAAGGGTTTGAGTCCCGCTCTAGCTATGAAATTTTGACTTCAGGTAAAATAAGGCTTCAATCAATTACTCAGGTGAAGGCACTTTTGGTGTATTTTACCAAAATGGACGGAAGTGTCTGTTTATTGGAGCGTCAAGTCTGGGCGCATTTCCGCAGAACCCAAATTTCCCCGGCATATTTTAAATACATTTTTGCGACCAACATTCCTTGTTGGTCAACTTCCTTTAAATAAAATACCCATTTTTTACGTTTAACTTATGGTTCCTTGGGCTAACTTGGTGGCAGACCTCTTCGTGGAGGTCTCCAACTATGTGGGCCACTACCTTCTATCACAATACACCAAAATCCCAGGTGCTCCCTTGGGCCACCCAGGTCCCCTCCAGATCGAGGCACTTAAGCTCCCAGATGCCAAACTACACTTGATTATGGACTCCCCTCTGGGGTCCACTCAAGCTGTTATGTTCCTAACATACCTGATCTTATATTTTGCGTTCTACACCCTTGCCTGGGGTACCATTGGCACAGGCACCATTTAAGGTGTCTTCTTACCCTTTTTATTAACGGCTAGTTCCTTAGCAATGTGGGTTTGCATCCCACATCACCTTGCTGGGAATGAGAGAGTTACAGACACTCTCTTGACAGGGTGGCTGAGCCTAGGCTTATAATTAAAGAGGGACCAGTCTGACCCCTGATTGGTTGGTTTAGAAGAAGGGGCTTGGTGACAAGGCACTTGATTGGGTGAAACCAGCCCAGTTGCAGCTACTGGCATGGGGATAGGAGGGGGATGAAAGTGACCCAGTTGAAGAAAGTAATTGGGTCAGTGAAGGAATCATCCTGAGATGAGTTGGGCATGGGGCTACAGTATATGTGTTGTAGGGGCAGCAGCTTTTCAAATGGTCCAGTTTAAAGCAGACGGGGCAGATGGTGAGCTTGCCATCTACTCAGGCCCAGAAAGGATGGTCTAGATCATTAGGAATAATACTGTGAAAGGGAATTGATAGGGCAACCTCCATTAAAACTGGGAATATAGTAACAAAGGCGTAAGGACCTTCAAAACAGGTAGCTCCATTGGGAACCACAATTTTCAGGATGAGTTACAAACCATATGCTAACAAACCTGCCAACAGTTTGTTGTGTAAAATTTCAGGGGGAGGTGGGTAGGGAGGCCTGTAGATTGAACCACAAAAGTGGTATCAATGGGTAACCAGGTTTGATTAGTTGGGAGGGACACCCTGGAACACAATGGGAATGGTAGCTGCGACTTCAGTTTCAGCTTCACATGATAAGCCAAGGTCAAAATATCCTTTGAAGGGGTAAAAGTTTATGAAGCCAGCATAAGCAAAACACCCTGGGCAAGTTCAATAATAGGTTTGTCAGAATACGGGAACAACTTGCCAAATTCAACCCAAAGACCAAATTGCATGGTGCTCCAGGGGAGCACAAGGGGCAACAAGGCACCTCCTGAGTGTGGGTGAGGTGAAAGCTAGTTCCTTAAGTGGAACAAAGCGACATGAAGAACAGGGAGGGCTAGTAGAACCAGCCTGGACGCGTTTTATCAGCAGCCAAAAACCCTAGGAAATGGCGCCCCCTGCCTCACAAGGGGACAGAAGGCGTCGAGCTCATAGACATAGGTGAACTGGAGAGGGTCTACGATGAGTGGATGTATGTAATAAATTTACAAGCCAAGATTCAACCAAAGGTGGTTAAATCAAAAGATAGTTTTAAATAAGCAACCTTATGGATATTAATAACACTCTTTTTTTGGCTCTATATCTATCAAGAAGTTGATATGACTGGATGATATGCTATACATTCTGGCATAACAAAGTGTGAATCAAGATGAGTCTTAAGATTGATGGAAAAGATATATGAAAAGCAAATAAATCAAAGTGTTGACTGCTCAGCATATCAAGGGAAATTATGCTGAGATTTCAAGACAGATGAGAACTCAAGAAAAGGGAAAATGAATAGATTACCAAGCTGAGGATGCATATGTCTTGGGGGACTGAGATTTAAAGATTTGAACGGAGGATTGAGGAGGAGGTCTTTTTCTTTTAGTGAAGTTGTTGCAGATAAGTCTGCGATTATAAGAAGATTAATAAAGGGTCAATAGGGGAAATCACTCCATATATCGTTTAGTGGGTTTTTATTTGACTCAGCAATCTTCATATCATCTGGTTTGGTTGCTCAGTGGCTAATACCCTGTGTAAACTGACTCAGTGGAATCAAACCTTTACACCAAAAATTAACATTGGTTCTCACTACAGGGGTACTGGTCAACTGTAGTTTATCAACGTTAAGGTAAAATGGCGAGCCCTCACTTATTATGATAAAATTTGATTAGATTCCACACGTTTACACTAAGGAAGCGTGGGAAGCATCAAACAATGAACCAGTACTATTTACAGTAACTGAGCTGGGTGATTAAGATGCTATGGTCGATTTGCATTTAAAAACTTGTTCTGATTTGATGGCTGACCCTCAAGGTCGCTATACAATTGTAACCCCTCAGCAGTTGAATGACATTATAAAAATGGCTTCTGCGGGGCATCAACTTTATGAAGACAAGGTGGGGGAGCATGCTTTGAGTTTGTTTTACAATTTATTGAGACCAAGAAAACCATTACACATTGTATATGTCCTATCTGGAAGTGACTACAGTGTGGTTGTCTCATCGACTTAGTACCCACAGAATTGAAGAGTATCTAATCACTTATGTGCAACTGTCTATCCGCCAGCTACTGCATGTGCTGGCTCGCCATAATATTGAGATTGGGGATGTAATGCGGTTTGTTCAAGCCCAGTTGAATGATACTCACTTTTTGCTTGACCGCCTTGATCACTATTTTTTGGAGGTGCAGGGGGCGCTGTTACAGGTGGACCACCATGTTGGGAATGTATGCTGTCAGTTGGACGTTTTGGTGCCACAGTTGAATCTAAAGTTACCTTGGGTGATAGGAGAACTGTTGGATCAGCACGGCCTATTGGCAGAAAGGATTCAGGGCGTAACAACGTTGGGAAGCAATACCAAGCGCTTTATGATGGACCTACCAGAATGGGCAGAAGCACTTGGAGCCATGATAGCTTAGATTAGGGAAAGGATAACACTGACGGAATGGCGAGTAATAAAGCATGTTGGTTCCATAGCAGCTGTATTTGCCAAATTCACATTGAATGGAGTAATCAGTGGATGATGGATAATGTGCTCATCCTTTTTCAACGTCCCCCAAATATCTCCAATTAATACGTCAGGTTCACAATTGGAAGTCGTTAGCCAGGCTGAGTGCAGTTGAGCCATTCCTCTTCATTCAGTGAGATGAGAGACTACGCGGACATGCAAGTATGACTTGATACCCTTCAATGGGCCAATGAGAGATTGGTTCAAGAACAAGCCTCCCTCATTAACCAAATAAATGATGCTATTGACAAGCGTGTAATGCTAGCAGGCAGCATGAAAGAATGCAGAACACAGTGGAGGATGTACTCTTATGACTACAGGCAGTGGAGCAGAAACTGGATGCTGAGAGGGAATTCCGTTGGGAGTTGCAACATCAATATGAGATGCTGCAACAGGAATTTCAGGATGGATGGTGTAGATGCTATTTGGTTAGAATGAAACAGATAATGAGCAAACGTTTTGCTAAGCATTCCGGAGCTGGGCAAAGTGGTTCAGTTAGTGGTGATTTGAGGGAAGAATGCTATGGATCAGCTAATGAGTATCCATTGGGAGTTGTGGTGGACCCTCCGTGCAACACTAATTCTTCTGAGTCCATTTTGGCTGATTCAATTTTTTCCGCCCGTCCATATGATAGTTCACAAGGGGTTGGTTCCCATAGTCACTTAGGACCCAATTTGACTGCTCCTTGTGGCTGGAGCCCGGACCAAGGCGTTGCTGTTCAAATTGAGAAATTACCACCCTTCAGTCATGATGGAATATGCATGGCTACTTTAAGTGATTTGAATTTGTAATGGAAGGGGGCTTCTGATTGGTGGAAAGCAAAACTGTTGCTGTCCACTTTGGACGCAGAAAGCGCCAATCAAGTTACCTGCTACCTTCCAAATAGCTCAGTATCTTACAAAGAAATGAAAGCGATTGTTCTCCAGCTGTTTGGGGGCGCGGCTAAGATGGCTCAACAAAAGGCTGACTTCATGACTGTACAGTTTCACTGAAATGTTTCCCTGTTAGAATTCGCTGAATGATTCTCAGATGAAGCAAATGTGTTACTTGAAGCCAACATTTTATCCACCAAAGATGTCAGTATAGCAATGATGGTGGACATCAAACCATATCAGGAATTACATAATGCTATGTCTCACGTTTTGGACGAAGATGCAGTGCTTATTTGAATTTTGAAAATCTTACATCGAATCTCTGCCACTTTCAGCACTCCCAATGTAGCCCAAAAGACCCCTACTATTGCTGCAGCCTACCCCTTAGGATTGGGCCGCAGCGACTGAGTTATCAACTGCTGGAACATATCCGTCCATAATATAAATCAGTGATCATTTTTGGCCTACATACACTTCGCTGGTTCATCCACGACCTTTGAATAATACCATTAATTTGTAAACTGGTCCTCCTGCTGCAAGTTATATACATGAGCCCTTTATAAATTCTTGTTTCTAGTGCAGACGAAGAGGGAAGTATGTGGGCAATTGTCCTAGCAGACTGCAGGAGTATGAGATGCCATTTAAGAAGATTGAGCAGGGAAAATCTCAAGTAGAGAAGAGTTGGGATGCTCTACCTCCGCCAAATCCAATTCAATTGTCCTCAACGCTTCCCAAGCATCTCTTTGTGTAGGACTTGGAACTCAGCTGGACGATTTGCTATACCAACAGCTTCCGTTGGATACCCCTGCTTTCATTTCAGAAAGTGATTATTCACCTCCAAGCTTTGAGTTCCGCCAGGATGTGCAGAAGCCATATGCATGGCAGATCCTGGAACAAACTGGCATGAGTAACGCGGATCCCTCTATGTACATTGCCTCTTTAGTAGGGGTTAACGTAGCAATTCCAGTAGAAAAAATCGCTATGGGGAATCCTCATGTTGGTATTGGATTTCTTTTTTTTGAGTAACAAAAAGCCTTTGGATGTCCATGTAATAACCACCAATGGTTTTTCTTATGCGGAGTGCACTTACTGTGACATTTTTGTTCAGAACACAAATATATGCTATCATAGACATGGGAGCTCCTGTGAATATAATTTCTACCAGGTTGGTGGCTAAGCTTCTTTTTAAATCAGATTTGGACCACAGGATATAATATGGGACTGTGGGGACTCAGAGTCCTGTGTCTGAAGGAGCATATAGCGCGTAGCCTTTATGATTTGGGTCAGTCAGGGCTTCTGCTCCAGCGGTGATTCTACCCAAAAAATAACTATGATATATTAAGCGCCTGTCATTTATGAGAGAATTTGAAGCTGTGATAGATATGGCGGAGGAAACCCTTAATACTTTGGGACAACAGATTCCCATTTATTCTTACCTCTAGCGAAATCCCAACAGATCTGTTCTGCTCTAGTCAAATCAATCTAGCGTACAGCAATGGAGTGATTCCTGACCACTATCCGCAAATAAAGCGGAGAACCAGAGCCCTTCCCAACCAAATTTATGAGTATAAAGGGATTCCGCTTCAAGAAGCAAGCGCTTTGAGACTACCATCTGGACATCAATGCATAGTAGGAACTAAGCTCAAAATCAATGTCCCTAAAGGCTATATAGAAAATTATGGTGACTCACTACGATCATTACTTGAACCACATGTGGCTCCAGGGCTACTGCTTCTGGGGAATGGGGAGGTGAAGGTACTGCTAGCAAATTTACAGAAGGAGATGATAATGATCCAGTGGCGCCAAGTGATGGCCTATCTACAATTAGCTCCTATAGAGGAATTTTGTCATATTTATGACTTTGGATTATGGGAGGATCTCAGGCTACCTACAAATTCATCATTTGGCATAATGACAGTGGCTCCGCAGGAAGCACTAACTGGAAGATCAGTGGAATAGCAAGATAAGGCTATAACTTTATTTTGAAAAATACCAGGATATTTTCACATATAATGATCATGATTTGGGGTGCGCTCAAGGGGTGGTACATTGGATAGATATGGGGGATCAACTCCCATTTGATCACATCCTATTAGATGTTCAAAGGCAACAGAAAAGGTTGTCTCCGATGAGGTAGATAAACTTATTAAACAAGGGATTATAGATCTGTCAAACAGTCCCTGGGCATCGCTGGTGCTCATTGTAAAGAAAAAATGGCACAAATAGGGTGATTATTGACTATTGGAAGCTCAATAGCATAACAAAAAAGGATTTAATCCCTTTTCCGCATATTGTTGACGCGTTTGACTGATTGGGTGGGGCGAACTATTTTTCTGCCATGGATCTGATCTTGGGGTACTGGCATATCAAATTTGCCATTGGAAGAACGGGAGAAATGCGCCATCATCACTTTGATGGGGCTATTTCAGCTGACACGTATGCCACAGGGTTTGTGAAACGCCCCAGCTACATTCCAGCATGCTATGGATACGATTTTAGGTGAAATGAAGCTGTACTGTGTCTTAGTTTACCTCAATGATATCAAGTGCTCTCACGGATGTTTACAGAGCACCTCACCCAATTGGAACAAGCGTTCCACCACCTTGCTAATGCTAATATCAAAATCAAGCCTCAGAAGTGGCACTTTTTAAAGAACAATAAGAATACCTCAGGTTTGTAGTGGATTCAAAAGGGCTTTAACTGCAGCTAGAAAAGATAGAAGCAATAAGTAAGATGACCTGACCAGGTAATAAATGGGATATTCAATTGTTTCTGGGGATAGTTGGGTACTATTAACAGTTTATTCCCAACTTCAGTTGCATTGGGGCACCACTTTTTGAGCTATTAAAAATGCCTCTTTTGATTGGATGGAACAATGGTAAAATGCTTTTGATGTGTTACAAACCCTATTAGCAAGCGCACCCATTTTGCAATATCCCAACTTCAAAAAACAATTTATTTTAAAACAGATGCATCCCTCTCCGCTATAGGGGCAGTATTATCCCAGAAGGATGACGATGGCGTGAAGCATCCTGTCACAATTTTTGGTTGAAGCCTGAACTGTCACGAATGAAACTACACCATGACTGAGTGGGATGCTTGGCAGTGATTTACACGTACAAAGAGTTTTGGGTATATCTATATGAGGCAAAATTCCAAGTGGTGATGGATCACGCTTCCTTATGCTGGCTTCAGATCTTCATGAACTGGAAGGACAGCTTGAGCATTGGGCACTAAAGCTCCAGGCATACAATTTTGAGATTATACACCATCTGGGAGCAAAAAAATGGATTGTCTTTCCTGACTACCAACGGTTGCTATCACGGCAGGTTTGGCCAACACTATGTATGTGAAGATGGTGATAAGCAAATATCATGACGAGCTGCTGCAAGTCTCAAGGTACTAGATGGGCTTAGGCAGGATACTTTTTTTATGTGAGGGGGAACTATATAAGTGGATTGGAGAATTGACGCTGAGTTTCCCCAAACTTTCCAATAAACCCATAATTATTATGGATGCTCATTGGGCAGTAGGTCGTGGAGGATTGCAGAAAACGGTAAAGTTTTTATGACCCCACTACTACTGGGAGAGCATGCACTATGCTGTATTGGAAAAGGTAAGTTGTTGCCATCAGTGTCAAGTGAATAAATCATTCCACAAGAAGACCACATGCCAGCTGTTTAAGCCCCAGTCCGCCTGGCACACCATTTCCCTTGATGTAGTGGGACCTCTGCCAACTAGCGCCAACTGATCTAAGTATATAATAGTTGAAATTGATCATTTGACAAGATGGGTGGAGGCCAGAGCCATTAACAACTTGGGTGCGGTCACTCTTTCCAAGTTTATAATAAGTGCAATATACAGTGACATGGCTGCCTGCAGTTCATTCTAATGGACAATAACCAATTTTACTTCACACATCTTGCCCAAGTTGAACGAGTTGATGGCAATCTGAGGAGTTTTGACCACCCCTACCATCCAGAATCAAATGGAAAATTAGTGAAAATATATCATAAGTTGGTAAAGGATCAACCCTCAGAATGGAGTACACTCCTATCTACAGCTGTGTTTGCGTATAGTATCAGCTATCATTTGTCCACTGGTAAGAACCCTTTTCCAACTACTGTATGGTCAGCATCTGGATCTTCCTGCCTTGCTTTACTCGTGTGTAGAGGACACTGGTGGTGTGGACCCTCAGAGATATTTGATGAATCTTAGGAAACGCTGACAAGCTACAGCTTGAAGCCTATTTTACCAGCTTGGCCAAAAAGATTCACGATCAGGTGGCCAACCAGAAAAGATGGAGCAGACTTCTGCTGTTTGCTGTAGGAGATCATGTCTTATTCCATGACCAACACAGATTTGGGCGGAAAAACAAGCTCTCTAACATCTGGGCTGGATCGTTTGAGATAATTGAGAAGACTGACATGGATTCCTACACCATTAAGAAATCTTTGGGGGTTTGATTTTAACCAAGCTCATGCAAAGTTCCTTCAAGCATATAAGAAATAAGAGTATATCATCCAGTCAAAAAAGGGGGGGTAATGTTAAGAAGTTGATATGACTGGACAATACGCTACATATTTCAGCAGAATGGAGTCGGAATCAATATGAGCCTTGAGATTGATGGAAACGCTATATAAAAAGCAAATTGATCAAAGTGTCAACTGCTTGAAAAATTGAGGGAAATTATGACGAGATTTTGAGACAGATAAAAACAAATAGAAAAGGGAAAATGAATAGAATATTACCAAGCCAAGGATGCATCTGTCTTGGGGGACCAAGATTTAAAGAGTTGATAAGAGGATTGAGGAAGAGGCCTTTTTCTTTTAATAGTTTGTTGCAGATAAGTCTGCGATTATTAGAAGATTAATAAAGGGTTGATAGGGGAAATCGCTCCATATAACATTTAGTAAGTTTTTATTAGAATCAGCAATCTTCATATCGTCCAATTTGGTTGATCAGTGGCTAATACCCTGTGTAAAATGACTTGGCAGAATCAAGCCTTTATGATGAGAAAATCAATTTTCTTCAATATTTTGCTATTCATATAAGATAAATCAAAGATTGAATGAACCTCTTCTTATAAGCGTTGAAAAATTTGTTGCTTTAGTATTAGGTAACGTTGTAACTGTGGGATCCACTGATGGATGCCACAAATATTTTGTTTAAAGTGAGAATTTTACTTTTTATTAAAAGTAATAAATAGCGCTTTGTTAAAGTTTCTTAAGTTTTTTATTGTTTAAGAAGGGCAAACCCAAAGAAGGTCCTTTTCTCAATACTAGTATCTCATATTTAAACTAGATCAAATTTTGAGACCATGGGTATTCAAGCAAAAGTATATAAAGCTAAGTCATATAAATTAGGAAAGATAGGCTTTCAGCCTATCAGATCAAAGATAAATATTTTTGAGGCAAAACTGACCCGTGTGGTAATGATTTGATGTATTGTATCCAATCACCAGTGAGTAAAATCTTCTCACCTCAGTGTTGGTCAGACTCATGTGGTAATGATTGGTTAATTTCTACCCTATCATCATCAAGTAAAATCTTCTCACCTCGGTGGTGGTCAGACTCATTTGGTAATGATTGGTTAATTTTCACCCTATCATCAACAAGTAAAATCTTCTCACCTCAGCGGTGGTCAGACTTGTGTGGTAATGATTGGTTAATTTGCACCCAACCATCATTGAGTAAAACTTTCTCACCTCAGCGGTGGTCAGACTCATGTGGTAATGATTGGTTAACTTGCACCCTATCATCAATGAGTAAAATCTTCTCACCTCGGCAGTGGTCAGACTCATGTGGTAATGATTGGTTAATTTTCACCCTATTATCAACAAGTAAAATCTTCTCCCCTCAGCGGTGGTAAGACTCATGAGGTAATGATTGGTTAATTAGCACCCTATCATCATTGAGTAAAATCTTCTCACCTTGGTGGTGGTCAGACTCATGTGGTAATAATTGGTTAACTTGCACCCTATTATCATCAAGTAATATCTTCTCACCTCAAAGTTGATCAAACCCGTGTGGTAACAAACACCCCAAATTTGGCTGAGAAGTCAGAGTAATCCTATTATTAGTTAAAACTTTTTTAAGCTGTTCTTTTTGTTATAAACTGTCTTTTTCCAATAGTTAGGATTCCACCAAGAATCCGCCAAGGTCTTTTCGCCATTGGTACTCATATCATTAATAAACACAATATTATTTGATGATCAGGCAGGAGATGGGCCAATCATGGAGCAGATTCAGGAGCACTAATACCTTCAACATTCTTTTTCTTAAGTCAAGAAGGAGAATGTCCAACAGTAATCATCATTTATACTGATTTAAGGTAATTAGTTTTAAGGTGTTTTATCTGGTGACTATAACACAGCATTGAAAGTCAGTAGGTTTTTTCTAAATTAATACACATGTCTATCTTTGCTGTCCCAAATATAAAAGCTTTCTCTAAAAAAATCTTTAAAAATTTAGTTTCTTTCTTTATCTTTTAATTAAATATCTTTAAATTTACAAACTAGTAGGTAACCACAGCTTTGCCTATGTTTATTGAAGCACCTGCTAGTTAATATAATGATAGATCTAAAAGGATAGTAAACCTCCTTTGTTGTTGCTTGTGTTTATAATTTAAAATATATAATTCATCCTTAAACAGAATGAGGCTAAGAGACCAAATTCTATTTAAGTTGTTGAAAAGAAGTTGTTTTGTATCATTTATCTTTTGATCTTATCATGTAGGTAACCCATTTTGCTCATAATTTTTATTAAACAAAGTTTATAAGATAATACTGTTTTATGAGGTAGGGTGACCATTAACAGATAATTGTGTTAATTTATATAAATTGGTTATTAACCATCTGAAAAGTTTAAGATGAAATCAAACCTATTGAATCATCCAAAAACAATTAATCATTCACCCCAAAAATATTTTCTTATTGGATCATCTTAAAACCAAAAATACTAAGTAAACCTATTGAAACTATTTAATTGACCAATCAGTTTCTACTTACTAAAATAGTTACCATGATAATTAGCCAAATGACTACCAACCGCTTGGCAAAACCATTTAAACTGTAGAATCAACAAAATATCAAGCTGTTTAGATGTAACTATAGACCAGTTTCCGTTTAAAAAATATAAGAGGTTTACTTCTTGCATATAGAACTTTTTATTTTTATTATAGTAAATTAAAACCTGGCTTTAAGGTGCACAGTGACCTCCTCCCATCCACCTATATTTAAAGATTTCAAAAACTCTACATGCCATAGTTTTGGCTTGGCATTGCACACACACTTGCTTTTATTATGATAGAATAAGAACTATGCCTATTTTTAGTTTATATGTTTTATTTATTTATTGCGGGGAAGGCTGACCATGGGATGGACACTTCCGAATATGATTCAGACGAGACAAAACTTAGTACCAGGGGAGGCATCCCAGAGAAGCGATGCTATCTCTTATTGCCAGCGGGAACGCCACTTATGGGAAGGGGAGGGAACGTGTGTAGGGGACGTAGCCACTATTGAGCACGTGGGAGGAAGGGGTCTGATTTGATGAACCAGACTGGGAACCAGGAGGAGACCAGCTGTCAGCGACGCGGTGGGAGATATCCAAACATCCACGCTTGAAAGTGATCCACCAAATGAGACCAGAATCTGTGGACAGCTTCAGGGAGGGTGGGGATGGATCCAGCGATGGCATCCAAGACAATCGTGGGATAGTCCACATGGCGATTGCAACCACCAGAGCATAAAGGGAGGGTGGGAGGGGGGAGGCCATTGATGAAGCAAACATATCTCTTGACAGACTGAAGGGATGTGTTTAATCCTGGCCTAGCAGACGTTGGACTTCGCGCCATATTACTTTAGAGGTGAGGCACTTCTCCAGGCGGTGAAACAGCGTTCCATACTGGCCACACACAACACAGGATGAGTGTAAAGCATTAAAGCGCTCAGCTGTACAATACACCCGCCTCAGGCAGCGCCACACATGGGAGCGGACTTGAGGCTGCAACAGAGGATGGTGTGCGTATTTCCAGATAGTCTTTTGGGTCTCAGTGGAATAAGGGATGTCCATCATGTCCAGGTAGTCCACCCTGGATAGGACTTGGGGTCGAATGGGATCACGCCATCATGGATGGGTAGCCCCTGTACCTCTTGTGTGAACTGAGGAGAGGGGCGGCCTCTTCGGGTTGTATGTCCACTAATACGAATTCTCCACTGGAGAGTAGGATTCGTTTGTAGTGGGTTTTGGTCCCGTGAGGACCTGTGGCTGATGTGTGTGATGCGAGGTATTTCATCAGGGAGTGGGGTTTGATGGATTGTTGAGGCCCAAGGCTCAGGAGAAGTTGGAGCGGGCCACGCGGGACCAGTGTTGGGATGGGAGTGAGCAGTGACAGCCGCAATCCAGGTGCCCAGGATCTTGGCGGCATGGGCTTTGAAGTCAAGTAGGCCCATGCCACCATGATGATGAGGGCCAAACATGACCTCTAGCCTTACTGGTGGAGGGCGGCCTGACCAAAGCCAACCTTGTAGCAAAGCATACAGGGATTTGAAGAAGCTTGGGGAGAAGGGGATGGCGTGGGCTCCAAACCAGACTTTGGATAGGAGCATAGAGTTGGCAAGAACAACCCTGCCAGTGAGGGTAGTAGGGTGGGCTCTGAGAGAGGCGATTCGCTTCGTCACGTTGTCCAGTATATGGCACTCCATTACTGCTGACGCGTATCCTCCTGCCTCCAACCACACGCCCAGATGGTGTACCGGTCCTATGGTAGGTCGTGGCACAAAGGGGAGCACCAGTGGAGCGGTGTGTTTTTGAGTTAGTAAGGCGTGGACTTGGGCGAGCAGATGGGCCAGGTTGGGAACTACTTGCTGGGGCCCAGCAGTTCTGAAACCGACCAAGGAGGATGATTTCGGTTTTGGAGGCGTTCAGTGCCGCGTTGCTTACCTGGGAATATTCCTGGATGAGAGCTTCAAGCGCGTGTGCATCTTTGTTATTAGACACCCCCACCACGTAATCATATGCAAATGCCATCATCTTGACTGGGGTTTGGCCTGGAACATGGACCCCAGTGAGTTGGGCATTCACATTTCGCAGTAGTGGGTCAAGGCTGAAGTTGTATAAGAGTGGGCTCAGGGGGTCCCCTTGTCGCAGGCCCCTTTGAGTATGGACTACCTCTGTTAGAAACCTGGGCTGCACACTGCCATTGTTGCAGATTCCGTGAGCAGCATCACCCAGTTAATGAAGCGGGGAGGTAGGCGGAATTGTTGGAGGCAGGCCCTAAGGTATTCCCAGTTTACTCTATCATAGGCCTTTTGTTGGTCCAAGAATACAAGTGCCCCAGAGGCTGTGGACTGACACACATTAGCTCAGAGTGCACGTTATCCCAAATCGACCTTCTGGGGATGAAACCAAATTGTTCTGGGGAGATGGTGGCAGATGCTACAGTCCCTAAACGGTTAGCCATGATTTTTGTTAAAATTTTGGTGTCTGTGTTTGTGAGAGAAATGGGGCGCCAGTTGGCTAAGTCTAGCCTATCCCCTTTCTTGAAGAGTGTGACCGTAAAGGCCTCATGTCCTCCTGGTAGGAGGCGTGTTTCCAACAGGCTTTGGTTAAGTGAGGCTAGCAGCAATGGGGATGTATATTTAAATTATTTTTTGTAGAACTCATATGGAATGCCATCTGGGCCTGGGCATTTTCAGTTTTTGCGCACCGCAAATGGTAGTCCATAATTCATTCAGAGTAATTAGATTCATTATTTCAGGGTATCAGAAAATGGTGCGGATATGAGCTCTGTCAAGAAATTCCACCATTTTGGCTGGCTGAATTGGTTCGGCTCAGTATAACTCGGAGTAATATCTTTGTGTTTTGATTGCCACTTCAGCCAGTGTGTCCACAATAGAATTATCCAATCTTTACACCTGTGTGTGCAGGCCACGCTCTGGCGTGGTGCAAAATTTTTTTGAAGAAGTATGCGGTGCACTTGTCACCTTTAGTGATGCATGTGGCCCTGTATTGGACACAAACCCGATGTTTGTGTTGCCTTTCAAGTGCGTTGAGGTGGGCGGCTGCCTCCGCCACTTCTGGCCCCATGTAGGGCTATATTGAGGCTGGAATGTTGGACTCCAAGTGGGCCAATTCCGCCAGCGCGCGCAATATAACCGCCAATGTGGCTTGTGAGCGTCTGGATGAGAGATGGCGATAGTGGCAGATGGTGTCTTCTTTGAAAGTTGCCCATGTGGAAATGGGGTCCGCGCAAAATGGTGCAACAAACGATTTTGCCAAAGTTGCCTCTTCCACCCACGTGGAAAATCCTGGCGACGCGAGCTCTGGGGGGCAGATTTTGCACCAATGTGGGGTTTTTGCAACTGTGACGGGTAAGTGGTATGTTATTGAGACCAGTTGGTGGTCGGAGAATTCCATTTTCATTGTTTTGAAGTGGGAGATGTGGGATTGGAATTTCGCCGGCACTAGAATAAGGTTGATGCGGGTCATGGACCTTAATTGGCCGTTGTGGACATGGGGATGCGTCATGTTTTTGAGCAGTGGGGCATGTCGCAGCAGCACATCCATTAACCCAAGGGTGGCTTTTAGAACGCGTAGTTCTACATGACCCTGTGGGGCGTAGGGTGAGGGCAGCCACCGGTCTGTTGGTGAGGTTAGCCAACAGTTCATGTCGCCAATTAGGAAAGAATTGGGGGGTAGTGGGAGGAATTTGACCGATGAGAAAAATTCCTGACGCTCTTGTGCACCGTTTGGGGCATAAATGTTGACGATTGTGTGTGCAACATCGGCCCATGAGAAGGTGACAACAAGCACTTGGCCATTTAGGAATGTTTCTGAAGATGTAAATTTGAAAAAATTGTTTTTCTGAATTAGCACCCCATAGTGCTTTGACCAAAAGGATAGGGATGGTAGGAGCATTGTTTTCCAAGCTTCCTCAGAACCTTGTGGACAGTGGGACTCCTGGATGGCCAGGATATCCACAGGTAAATTGTTTTGTAAAAAACTCAGTTTCCTAGCCCAGGATGGGGAGGCCTTGAGTCCGGCGATATTCAGCATCCCTAGAGTGAAGGTTTCCCCCATTGCACCTTAGGTGTGAGGGGGTGGGCCCCCTGGCCCACCAGCCTCTTCCAGGTCCCCACAGGCTTTCACAGCAGCGTGGGTATTAGCAGCAACGCTATTGGGGTTTTTGTTAATTTTTGTGGAAAGAGTCACGTTGGCTTTGGCCTTTGCTTTTTGTTTTCCCGACGTCGGACGAATTTTTTGCAGTGCAGATAAGTTCAGTGCACCGTTGTGTGGTACAAATTTTTTTTTTTTTGTTGGGATAGGTCCCAAGTCAGCTTTGACCGGGGCTTGGGTGCAGCAATTGGGTGAGATCAAATCTCCCATCGGATCCTCAGATTGAGTGGCCCATTTGGCATAGGCCTCCTAATCTGATTGGGTGATGGATTCCCAAGTTGCTTCCACCGCAAAGGTCTCCATGTCCTCCTGGCGTTGTGAATGTGGGATGGTGGTGGTGGCCTTAGCCACTTCCTTGGCCATGGTCCTATGGGCCTGCTTAGCCTTCTTCCACTCCTGTGGGGAGATGGGCCTTACCAATAGGTAGCAGCCTTGTGCTCCCCACGGGAAAGCCTCCTTGGTGCTTGCAGTTGGTTCGTAGTGCGCCTCTCTGCTGGCCATGGCCGCCGAGGGGTGCTCTTGAAATGTGACGCCCTCTTTGATGGGGCACGCATGCGCCTTATGGCTGAACGCATCACAGTGGGTGCAAATGGGGGGCGCGCTGTCCACGGTTACCCGGAATGGGTGGGTGGTGTGCCCTGTGATATCAATAAAAGTGGAGTGCGGGATCTGGGTTAGGTCCTTCACAATCTCCTCAGTTGGGGTCAGAACTGCGATGGCTTTGCCAGTGCACAGGTGTGGCATCAGCGTGAAACGTTGCATTTTGAAAGATTGTATTTCGCCATATATGGCTAGACCATCTTTCAGGTGTTGCTCCAAAATGTCACGTTTTACCGTAGTAGGCAAAAAGTCAAACGTGAGGAAAGTTTTGGTTTGATTTTGTCCATCTGGTGCATTTAGTTTCGGCGACCCATTGCCCTTTGGGGAGGTTGACCACTATGTGCACCGCTGCAGCCTTGTCTGCTGCTATTTTGCTTTCGAAACCTAGGTCCAGCCAACCACGCAACATGGAGTGAGGTGCCACGTACACCGCGGTCAGGAAAATTTTGTGTACATCTTCACAAAATTTTTCCCATAGGGCTATTTTTTGGATGTCCAGATACACACAGACTCTGAATTCCACCGACAAAAGTGGCTGGGAATGTGGCGTGTTGATGTACTGGTTGCATCGTGCTTGCCACATGAGTATCTCTGGGAAAATTGTGACTGCCAGTTTTTTTTAGATTTTTTTCTATTCCGCCGGATTCTCTGGGGCGTTTTCAAATGTTAGAGGCCGCGGGCCTTCCGCATGCTCCTCTTGCCTTGCTTGCCCAACTGCTCCCAGACATGGGCGCAGACTAATCCCCTCTATGAGATTATAAAACTAGATTTAGTCTTGAATTGAATGGGTTGCAAAAGTGTTTGCAATGAGAAAGAAAAGTTTGAGATATTATTTTTAGTTTATATGTTTTTATATGATTCCAATTGTCTAATAAGTAGGTTTTGAAATTTGCACATGTGATAATACAAAAACAGATTTTCTAAATAAAATACAGATCTAATTATTTAAATGGTCAATAAGATACTATGCTTGATTATTTTATCTCATTTTTTATACAGAGAATGAAAGAGTAATTGAGGCAGGTTGCCCTTGAGACAAATATACCACACCAAGATTTTTTTGTAGCCAGTACAGGTTTTGAACATGTGTTGAACAAAACCTGCACCAGAATGTAAGTGGGAATTACCCTTACAGGCTAATCAACCTTTTTATATTTTTTATAAACTCCATACTTTATTAAAATAGAAATTTAAGGGAAAGTAAGAGGGGAGGGCAGAATAAAGGCGATTTGGCCAAAGGTAAAAAGGACCAGGGTTTTGGGCCACTAGAGATCTAGCACCTCCGACCATTGCTGATTGGCAATCACCATCACTAGCCACAGTTCTTTCATTGGCGGGCTTACAGGCCATTTGATTCTCAGTTGATTAGTAGCTTCATCATGTGCGATGAGAAATCCGGCGGGGAAAGCCAAGTGTGACTTTATACCACCTGGGGATTATGCACGAGAATTTTGAGATCTGACAGAGCTGATTAGAGATAATCCAAATGGTCTTCAATACCAAACCTCTGTGATGGGGGAGCTCATTTCTCAAAACCTTGGTGATGAGCGCACAGTGAATTACCCATACACAATAATGGTAAATGAAGGCTCATAGTTGGATCAGGGCCATTCTCAGAGTTTTTGTAAAGAACAGGTCCTGTGATGGATGTATATCCAGTTGCAAATGTTCACCTGATAGGATGTAACGCATCATGGACCATTATTTTTTGAACATGGCGCATTCATAATAATGGTGTGCTATGTCTGCTTCTGGTTTGGCACATATGGGGCATTCTTTGTGCTGGTAATCCAGCCCGCTGTGCTTGCCCAATTTAGGATCCACCAGGTTACTGAACGCTATTTGGCTGTGACCAAGCAGGAGTTCAGGCCAAAAACAACTCCTTCGTCAGGTAGTTAGTGTCATGGCCTTCAGTAGTCCAGTCATTTAGGATTTGTGGACGGGTGGGCAGATTGTATCCCAGTTTTGGGAGTGGATCCTTATATTCTATCAACATAGATTTGTACCTTATTCTGATTGACTTGATTGTGTATTTGTCAGCGATTCAGTTACGCTCCTCCCAGCTTGTTGTGGAAATCATTGCGGAATTATGTGCTTCAATATCCCTCTGAATTTGGTTGGCCTCTCAGTCTGAATGCTCAAATGACCACCCACCCTGGCGCACGGCCTGATTACATAGTCGCCAATAGTTTGGGGCACCTTTTTGGGATGTTATCCACAGGTGGTTCGCTATCCATTCGTGTATCATCCAGGGGGAGAACGGCTCTTGGAGGCCTTGGGCTCTTGCCCAGTTCACGCCCCATGCTAGGGTTGGGCAGCGCATGTGCATCTGTGTTAGCTTCAGAAATGACTTCCCCATATGCGCTGGGCGTGAGATTCAAAGTCCAGGAGGCCCATGCCTCCTTCGTTCTTTGGTTTTGACAGGGCTTCCAGTGGTATCAGTGACACCTTCACCTTGAACCACAGGAAATTTTGGAGCATTGAATTGATTTTCTTTTCTAAGTTCAGGCTCATTGGCAGCATGTGAGCAACATACCACAACTTCGAGAAGATGAAGATGTTTATTGCCTGCACTTTCTCCTCAAGGCATAGTCTGGCGCTTTTCCAACATGCCATTCAGATTGATAAGCTTGACAATAGTTATTGTTCAGTCTCCAGTACCCCTGGTCCCTTGTCATTGAAGAGTATCCTAAAGTATTGGACTGTCTGGGAGCTCATAATTGGCTTTGTGTCAGTTGGCAGGCTGAAGTTTGGGTTGCTGATCCTTATCACTGAGGTTTTTGCCAAATTAATTTTTTGCATGTGATGCAAGCTGATAGAGTTTCAATAGTTCCTCAGCGCCCTGGAGGTCAGTCGAGGAGTTTATTCCTACTACTGTATTATCCACAAATGCTAGCATCTTCAGTGGCATTTGGTTAGGGTGTCTAAACCTCGGAGCTTTGCATCTGCTGCTGCCAGTAGAATGCTGGCTGCAAAGTTGAAGAGTATTAGTGACATAGGGTCGCCTTGGCAGAGATCTTGCCCAACAGGAAATTTCGTTGGTTGTGCCATCTGCAACCATAACCTTCGTTACCAGGCCTAAGTACAGCGTTGTTATCCATGCTTGAAACGTGTCAGGGATGCCAACCACCTTTAGTGCCTCATGTAGAATGACCACGCTACTTGGTCATACACCTTTTCCATATCGAGGAACATAAGGTATCCTTGTTTGATGCCCCTCATATCTTGGAGTATGCTCTGGACTGAACCAATGCTGTCCCATATACTATGGCCTTTGATGAAGCTATGCTGGGCACTATGAAGCGTGCACGGTGCTTTTGCCATCAGACAGTTAGATAGGATGCGCGTGAGCAGTTTATAATTGGCGTTTGATAGTGCAATCAAGAGCCAGTTCCAAGTTGGCTTCTGAGGCCTTTTTTGTACAGAAGTACAATTTGGGTTTCATGGCCTCCCGGAATTTGTTTGCCATTGTGCAAACAGTGGTTAAAGAGGGCTTTGAGCTCTGGTGTGATGCAGTCTCAGAATATGCTGTATATTTCTGCACACATATTTCCAGGGCCTGGTGCTTTCATTCTTGGCGACTCCTTTAGCACCCTCTTAACTTCATTGATAGAGATTTTGGCGGATAGCTTGGCAATGTCTTCCAGCGTATGGCCACCCAGTGCTGGCTTGGCCAAGTCAATAAGGATTTTTGTCACCAATTCGCTCATTTCTCTTTGTCAGATGAGTTTTCCATAAAAAAGTTTGACCTCACACTTGATTGTTTCAGGGTCTGATGATACTTCCCCTTCTGCTGTCTCCACTTCCCATACCCTAGCCTTAGTTTGGATTTCCTTGAGATGTTTCAGACTCTCTTTGGTCATTGTCCCCGCTAGGCTCTAATACCAGTAAGTTGCATTGGTCCATCTCTCTGAGTCTTGCTTCATCATTATGGCTCAATACTTTTTGTGTGTTGTTCAGTACTCGCTCCACCAGTCTTTGCTGTTCCGGTGGGCGAGCCTCAGCCTTTCTAATTTAGACTTCAGTTTCTTCACGGCGGCTGTCTGCTTGTAAGAAAGTCGCTTTTTCAAACTTCATACTATTGTGTTTCATTTTCGCTTTGATTTGGGTCCACCGTTCTAGCAGGTCCAACTCTGGGTGGTTGTCCAGATGTGCTACCAGTCGATTCAGTCCCACATCAACCATTTGGCGCCAATCCCCATTCCTCAGCATGGCTGGTGCCAGTTGCCACTCGTGGTTCCTTGGAGGTTCATCAAGGTCGATCTCCACCCAGATGACCATGTGGTCGCTTTTGGCATTTGTGCTAATCTTGCTGTTAGATGTCATCAGCCTGAGGTTCGATGATACAAGGATGTAATCTAAATGTGATCCTGACAGTGGGGATCTGGCGGCATCATATGACCACCGCATTAGATTAGCCAGGTTGTTGTACTCTTCATCAATCATTAGGCACATCTCTAATTTGACTAGGTAATCAAGCATCTTGTCGGCTTTGCTGTAAGGATGTTTTCTTGTCAGGTATGTATTCTGGCTCGCATTCATCCAACAGTTCAGGTCGCCTGCTATTACAGTCATCACTTCAGATTGTACTTCTGCTAAGAAATCCCTAAAAATATGGTTTTTGTGGAGCTTTGATGGGGTGTAGACTGCTACTGCTCATATGCTACTGCCAGTGTCTCTGTTTGTAGCTGTCGCTGTCAAGATCCTACTGGCGTGAGTTTCTTCCACGAATTCCAAGTCTATTTTCTTGTCCATTATGACTATCGCCACATGGTCCATCCATAGAGCTTGGTAGCCTATCTGGCGGGACCACAGGTGGTTTTTTGCATCGCAGTTTGAGCTTGGCACCATTTCCTTTTGGTTACCAGCTTGTGTTTCTGAAATAAAAATTAGGTCAATATTATTATTAGTTTTTAAATGGTGCATTTTCCTCCTCCTCGTTTGTATGCTTGCCATCACAAAGCATTTGTAGTTGCAATCCTCATTTCCAGCTGCCCAACCCATGGGTATGAGGTTTAGCGTTGTCTGGGTTATGGATTGAGTTCCATACTGAGGTCTGGTTGGTCAACGGTGGTGGTGTCAATGGTTGGTGGGGTGCAATATTTGGTTTTTGGGGTCAGTTGGTTGGGATTGGGATTATATTTCCAGGCATCCTGTGTACTGGGAATTCAGTCGCCATCCCCGTCTCCCTGTCAATGGTTAATGGGGATGGTTTTATGATTGGGTCCAGGTGCCCCTTGTTCCCTGCTGGTGGACTGGCAGATTCTCCCTCATCCATCTGCCAGATTCTCACCCCTTTGTTTGATTTACTGGCAGAACTCAATTTTTTAGTCAGTGATTGCCCAGCCAATTTTGTTGATTTCATCACTCCTGCTAATTTTTCACCGGTCACCTCAGGTTTATTTGCCAATGACTTCTGATTCAATTTTTATTCCCTTTCATCTTGTTGGGTTTTAATTTTGACTTGCTGGGATCCTGCATCCGCCCTTGCTTAGGGGACTTCTTCAGGTTCACCTTCTGACATCTTTACTCCTCCTGGACTGTCCATTCCGCTTGGGTTGGACGTTTCTCTGTTGGTCCAGGGTCAGTTCCCTCATCCATTGTGTAAGATTTGGGGTTCAGATTCATAAATGGTTTGTCATCCGCTTCAGGTCACTTTGCCATTTCCCGTTCCCATGCTTCTCTATGTGCCAGGTCCAATTCTTGTCATTGGCGTTTCATATCTGCTATCTCCATTAAGTTGCGCGGGATCCATTCTCTGGCTTTTGGGTGGAGGAAAGTTTTGGTACCCACCTTGGTGATTCCCCCAATGGGGTCATATTCGTACTCCCATGTAGTTTTACCTTTATGATGGTAGCATTGAGCCATTTTGTGGCAGGTCTGGTAGCAGAACTGGCACACTTGTTTAGCATCCTCCTGTTTGACATATACTGCCCTATCAAGGCCAGGCAGGCGGATATATCTGGGTAGAGTAATTTTGTTTGGTTCCATCCATGCCAGTTTGTACAGCGCTTCCACTGTCTGAGGGTGGAGGCACTTTGCAATGTAGTCACCACTGGCTTGCCAGAATTCTCATACTTCCCCATAGTATGACAATTTGGTCTGGATTGCTTTGTGCACCCACTCCTGTTCACGATCAGTGGGGAGATTTTGGAAGGTTACCCACCTTGCAGTTTGGTTGACATATCTGGTCAGCTCCATTCGCAAATAAATCCCCCAAATATTTGATACCAATTTCGAGGAGTTTCTTGCAGTCCAACTTACCTGGGATCGCTATATCTATATAGCCCCATTTGGGTACCCGTTGATGATCAAAGTCCTCTCCAGCTAGGACTTTGTCCAGTTCCTGATAAATTGACAATATCAGGTCGGACCATTCTTCCTCCTCCATTAGTTGCAGGTAGATTCAAATAGCATCTTTTAGGTATGATTTCAGTGCCTGGCGACCTGTAAAGCCCCCGCTGATCAACTGATGAATTTATTTGATGTGGCTCCCTGCTCCATTCCAGGTGTTGTCTTCAGTATGTGCCGCCGCGGCGCTGTATGATTTGGTTTTCGCGCTTGGTTTGGGTACTTTGGCGGGGGTCTTTCCCTTCAAAATCCAGCTTACCAATTTGTTGAGGCTGAATCCACGGTTGAGATATTCTTCAATCTGGTGAATGCTGATACCTCGGCAGTTGATACTTCTAGCAATTTGCGCTCTGATCTCTAGGCTCTGCCACTCTTGGGCATCCAACGATGAGAACACCAGTTGGTACCACTTAAGGGTGGATTCCCAGGCCGCACATTGGGTGGAGGTATTGTTGATGGACCTCCAACATAATCAAGCTACGCTGGCAACAGTCCCTTACTGTAACACTATTCCAGCCCCCATCTGTAAATACCCATGCCATGTCTGCCGGAACACCCACTTCACTCCATTGGAACGCTTCCAAGGGGGTGAAGCCTTCAGCAGCGTATGGGGCTGCTAGTTTCAGTTCTTGGAAGGATTGCTTCCAATCCTGGATAGTTTTGATGCAGATCCCCGCTTTGAGCCATTCTCAGCCCAAGTCTGGGGTCGTGACCCCTTTCATCGCTGTTGCTGCCTGTGGTGAAATCTCATGTTCCATACATGGTTGGGCTGATTGGGGGGTGAACCCCGCTGCATCCCAGTCTGCAGCTTCAGCGATTGTTGTGGCATTGCACCAGATTTTCCACTTTTCAATTAAGAATGATCAGCCTCTAAGAGTTTCATGAATCAGTTTAGTCACCCCCAGCTCTGCCCATTCACGCACTAGGTCCATACTGGCCCCTGCTTGGAAACCAGTATTTAATCTCCATCAGTGTGAATCTATTAGCAGAACAGTTGATGGCCTCTTCTGGCAACCAATCCCAAAAGGATCCCCATTCCACCGTCTTTTTCTTTGTCCATCCCGCTTTCATTAGGTCTGATGCAGTAGCTGGTGTAATTTGGGTGTATGACCAATGTAAGGCCTTGGTTGCCTTGAACCCAGCTGTTATCCATGGTAGTACCTCCTCTGAGAGAAAGTAATGTTATATCATTCCAGTACTGTGTCCACTGGAATGGAGTGTTGGGCCCATTCAAGGGCCGTAGATGCGTTTGGGAATCATTTTGCATACTCGGCTAAGTCTGTTGAGTTGAGGCCCAGGCTCCTGACAGCTTTGGCATATTGTGCTGTAATACCCACCTTTACTGTACTCCATTGCATTTAATATGTCAATGCTGGCCTCCATCCAGGCTTTCGCGCCCACCAGTTTTAAATCTTTGCGGATTGCAGCCTTTATCACCTTGTAGTCCACAGAGGTTTTCATCCATTCCAGGGCATCTTTGGTCTAAACTTGGGATGCCTTGAATTTTACCACCATGCCAATCGATATTTGGGTGTTGAGCCAGCGTTTGGCTGCTCTGGCAGAAAATTTGCAGTCTCGCCATATAGCTGCAATGGCTGGCTTGATACCTTTAGAGACCCACTGAGTCACCGTAGAGTATGGAAACTGGAGGGCCTCCCATTGTTTGACCTCGTGGGCGGACACATCTTGGCATGCTAACATGTCTGACTGGATTTGTGTAAATTATACTGGGGCCCTGGATGCCGACTTGACCGCTGTCAGGGTTTCCGCCCCTTCCAGTAATAATTTTAGTTTTTTAGCTGAACTCTCTCAGGTGTCTGATCCCTCAGATTCAGTCCCTGATATAGTTTCACCCCCACCTTGGTTGGTCCCCAATGGATCATATTGGGTCAGTAATTGGCTATTTGGGATTTTCTGTCGATGCTTTGTTGAGCTAGAGCCCCCTGTCAGCATGACTTTGTCAGGGATTGCACCCAATAGCATATCAGGGATCATGCCCAATGAATTTCTCATGTTGCTGAATCAATTTTAGTCAGGGACCATTCGCCCCCCCCAACTGGGCCTTATCAGAATTGGATCCCAACTTGTTCTTCACTCAAATACCCCTAGTGGATTTAGTAAGTTTCTCCATATCAGTAGAAAACTTTTTATAGATTATCTCTGTTGGTTTGAGCTGCCAATTCTTGTCATTCGAATCCAAGTCAGTTTCAGATCCTACCAATACTTCACCCGGGTTTTTTTGTTTTATTAGCAATAATTTTATCACCCTGTAAGGCCCCAATCCCCTCTGCTTATTGAGGTTCGATGGGGAATATTCCCAATTCAACTGTTCTTGGCATTGTGCCTCACTCCTGGAAGGTTGCTCTTGTCATCTGGGTGTTGGTGGTCATTGATCCTAGGGAGTTGACCCCATCATCCACACTAGTTGTTAGGGCCCTGTGACCCATTGATGCGTTTGCACGTTTTGTTATCATTTGTATCACCAGAATTTTTCTTGACGTACATATGTTAAATTGCCCTTCCCCATTTCTAGTTGTGTCAGGGTTTGGGCCAGCGGGAAGGTCATCAGATGGTACATCCATCATAGCGTCTTTTGTATTATTATTAAAAATTAATATTGGCGCAGGCAAGTCATCCATTTCTATGTGCTGCGCACAGATGGGCGGATTGGCTTCCCTATGCTTGGGTGGTTGACTTTGTTCACTGTTCTATATAATTGCAGTGCGCTCTGGCAGTTGGTTGCTCTCTCAATTCTTGTTTAGTTCACTTTTTGATTTGAAAAGTGATGTTTGCGAGAGAAAAAAGCTAATCACCCTTTTTATACAGCGAATGAAATTTATCTATACTTTACAAGAAATTTCTGCGGTTTAATTAGACTAACACTTTTTTACATATATGAAGTAATGCGGTTTGTAATAAAAAGTGGCAAATTGAAATCTTTGGAATTTATAAAGCACTTTATAAAGCATGTGACAAAAATATTTCATGAGTATTTTATACTATGTTTGATGTTCTTACACTGATAATGAAGTAGAATCAGTTGTAAAGTTAGAACTACCAAAGCTATGGGTAATAAAAGTTGCCTTACCCATTAGAATCTAACAAAGTTATCCATAAACTATTTTTCTTGGCTAAAAGATGCTACATCCAATTAGATAAAATTAGAAATTTTCTGAATTTTCCATAGATATTAAAGTTTGTCATTAAACTGGTGAAATTGCCAATATTGATGCTTGTCAGGCTTTCTCCTTTTATAGGCAAATCCTCTACCTGAGGATTCTAAGTATGATTTACCTTCTCTAAGA
>JAKSZP010001645.1:0-102934 GCA_022478985.1 Massospora cicadina | reverse complement strand
ACCCTTAATCAGGACATTGGCAACCCTCTTGATAGTACTTGGTACTCCCTGATTGGGAAGTCCATATGTAAGTACTATCATGCTGATTACAGTGATTGACATACATTAAAATTATTATTCAATAATTGTATTCACATTAAATTTGTGAATGCAATTAAGTTTGTGCCATAGAATCACTTGGTTCACCCAAGTGGTTCCCATAATTGGCCATAAAGTAATAGTATCATAGCTATTATTAGCTACAATAATCGGGCATCTAAGATGCAATCAGAGCAGTTATGAGGTGAATCTGATATATCAGATTATGCAGATGAATCAGGAAGGATTAAAGGATCCATCAATGGGAGTAATCTATCAGCATTGATAGTTTTCTCAAAGGGTTTATTTTTGAGTCAACCATTAAATCTAACAGTGGGAATGATTGTCTAAAAATTTAAAGTTTTGGTAGGAGAGGTATATTAGTTTATTTTTTAGAAAATTTAGAATTTCAACCATCGCTGATTCCACTGTTTGGCAACCCTTTTGTACCTTAAAGTGACAAATAGAATTTTTTTGCTTCAATTTTAGGGTAAAATGCTTTCTAGTAATCCCACAATAGTTGTTTTGACTTTATATTAATTAAAAGTTAAAAAATAGTCATTAAAAATAGAGCAAAAAATTTGTAATTCTATAATTAAGTTGAACAGCCCTCTAAAAGTGGAGAATGGAATTAAGGCAGAGAAAAGACTTAGAGGTGGACCCCCAAACTGAAGTTAATTGGAACAATTAGCTGAAGCATGAGGTTGGGTATCATGGAGTGTGCTGATAATAAGACTAGCCTGGAACTCAGGGTGTAGTGAACACCCAGAACCCAAGTCAGAATACCTCAGTTATAGCCATCCAAATTGATGAATGGGAAAGACAGAAGGCAGCTGTGAGGTCTAGCTAGGGATTTCCAAAAATTGTAAATTATCACCACTAACGTCTAGTAGAAAGCTTACACTCACAAACATCTTTGGATTACTTAAGAGTTTTATTTAAAACTTAAATGGTGGAAAGGGAAAATGGAGCAACAGTGGTACCTGTTGGGGACTACTGCCATATATGCTCACTAGATGGGAAACTGGATCTAAACGCACTACTTTTGAGAATATTTCATAATTCAGTACCATCAAATTAATATACTAAACAATTTCTGATTTTGACTCAGATCTGGCCTGCCCAGTTGGATTGACATTGAATTCACTAGTGAGAGTATTCATTTTGCCTCAATTTTGCTTTGCACAATGATGATGATGCCTCCAGCAGATAGCAGGTTGTGCCCACTGTCAGGCCACAATTTGCTAGCTCCATTGGTTGGGAAAATAGTGACCACACCCATTCCTGTCAGAGATGGGCTCATTTAATAACTGCTGGGGAAGGACTGGCAGATGGGGATCTTTGAGCCTGAAACTATCTTGATCAATTTATTTTCACCGGAACCCAACTTGATTCTCCTGGTGGAACTTCAACTGATGGAGGCCTCCTCTTGGGTAACACACGCTACTTAACTTCCATTGGTGATAGCTTCTACCCACATCCACCTCCTGACACACATTCTTAATTTTACCCACCTAAAATTTGGTGGTGAGCAGTGGTGGAAGAGGCACAATGTTCAGGGGATATGCCATTACTCAACTCTCATCAGCAAAATGGTCTAAATTGCTCATGGTGCTGAGAGGAATAGCCATCAGCTTCTTCCGCTAATTTTTCAAAATAGAAACTTCTTCTAGTCCAACCATAGGGGGTATTGAATTTTTGTCCTCTTCAGATGGCTGGTTCTTCTTCTGCAGTGGGATGGAGTTTTGTATGTCTATTGTATGATGACAATATACTAGATGGTGACTATAATTTAAGATATAACTCCTTGGTAATAGTACTCTAAATTTGTATTCCCCTGTCATTACTTGGATGATGGCACACTGCCCTGATCTTACTGATCCCAAGTAACTTCTTGACTAATACAAAGTAATTTATTAAACACAAAAAGTTTATAAGTTAAACTATAGACTAGTGGTAATCGTTGTATGTTTTTTATTACATCAACTTAGAGACAATTTATAGGGTTTGATGTTCACCACATCTTACCCATGACATCTCATTTTCAATGGCACTTGGCCAGAGGAACACATAAAATGTTCATTTGAGGGTCTACGAATACTTCAACTCAGGGCTTCTTGCTTAGCCTCAAGGTCAGTGTAAATAACGTCATCATTCTCAAGATGGCTTTTCTGAAACGTCTGCAATTAGATGAACTGATTCTCTTTCACAAGCAATTGGAAGCACATAGCAAGGCAATTCATATCACTAATTAGTAATCAATTTAATCAAAAACTCAACCAACATTAAAAACTAATTTTGACATAGACCAACAAAGCCCAAGTGCCCAAGTCATTAAGCCAAAACTAAGTTTTAAGTCCGACCTAACCAACAAAGCCTTGAGCCCATGTTATCATAGTTGAATATAATTAAGTGAAATTGGTAGGCCATAAATTCAAGTTCAGATATACTTAGGATATTTTTGGTTCATAGTAACTGACGATTTAGATCCAGTCAACCATTCAACACTTCCCCCTCCTTGACTGGATAAAAGTGGATGGTATTCTTTTTCTCATGATCACAACATCCAATCTTTCTTGACCTTCAGAATAGTATGTTACATTAATAGCCTTTTGGCCCTGGATTAACCTTTCTTCTTAAACTCCACATCTCCATGCTGCATGCTACAGTTAGCTCAGACGTTTTGCATATTTTTCTTGGGTTCTATGCCTACTGCAGCTCCAGAAATCCTTGGCAAACTTTAACTGGCCCTCTTGGCTTTGATTTCAATTTTCTCCCCCTCTCAAAAAAGGGATATTAGCTTTAGTGGCGATAAGGCTTTAAAATCGTTAATTAGTTTTATTTTCTTAATTATTTTTTATAAGTTTGATCATTTTTTGTTTTATATTTATTTTTTATCTTTCATTTTTTCTTTTTTCATTTTTTTCTTTTTTAATAAGAATCAATAGAGCTTAAAAAGTGGATATGGGAAGAATCCAACAAGTTAAGAGTATGCTTCAGTGTATATCCAATACTAGGACATTCATTGATGAATGTGTCAATTGGCATAGCTATATTCACCCCCTTCAAGCTTGGGGTATCTGATGCATTGCTTGGCCCCTCAGCTTAAGTATTTTCAAGTATCTTTTGCACATATAGTTTAGAAACTACTTCAGAGGCTTTAGGTATGACACCCTTACTCTGAGAGTGAGTTATTACATGTACGTTAGTAAATTCTTCATTTGGTGCTAATATAGAATCTTTATTGCTAAAAATTGAGGCCCCATGGTCCATTTTTTCATGTTGGTCAGGTGGAACTGGTGTTTTTGGCAAAATAGATCGTCACACATCTATTGTGCTTGTTCTTTTCCCTCCACCTATGCGTTATTTGGAAGGACTACATTAACACCACGCTGATGGCATTGGGAAGCATAGTGTCCTTTACAATTGCAGTTATAGCAAGTAATCTCATTTAATGGGTGTGAGGCCCTTGTATTTGAGTTTATCTCATTTTTTACAGGCGGATTACTGTCAATATTGTTTTCAAAGGGCTTTCCAGAGTAGGCAGCAGGTCCTGATCTGTACCCAGTATTAGGAGGGCCATGATTTTTTGAACATCTGTGCAAATAATCAACCAAATCAGATGTTGCAGGATTTTGCACAAAATTAGGCAATAAAGTGTTTGACAAATTTGGGTAAGGTTCTACTGCATGTTCTAGTGCAATCTTAGCATCAAAATCAACCATAGCCTTTGCGCCTAGGAGAACTTGAGCTTTGTGATAGAATCAATCTGCAAATTCATCAATTGTTTCATCTTTCTTAAAGCTGATATTCATGAATTTGGATTTTCTGGTTGACATTTGTTCTGGTCCTCCAAATTCATGAAACACGGCCCCTTTAACTTCAGCATAGGTTGGGTTTTCATCCAAATGAGGCATAATTAACTCAATACTCCATTCATCTAAGCAGTTGATCATAGTGGATGCTTTGTTACGGTCACTGTCCCCATACATGGCCATTTCAAAGTGTTTGATAAAAGTGGCTATATTTCCATTCTTGTCAAAAGCAGGCAGGTTTGCTGGTTTTAAATTATCACTTTCCCATCCATGTTTATCATGATTACTTCTTTGTTGACTTGAGCCAGGTTACTAGGGCGCTGAGGTATTTTATCACACTTAGTGGAACTTGGGTTGGCCAAAGCAACAATTCTACATGGGAGTTGCCGCTGTGGCCCATTAATCTCATAATGTTCAGAGGCATCACTATCAGTAAATTTGCTTTAGGAATGCTGGCTTTGACAAACACTCAATATTGCAATTTTCTCATTCAGATTGGTCATTTGCAATTGAAGAGCAGAAATCATTTGATCTTTTTCTATAATTTTCTTCATTAACCCATTCACTTCTTCATGTAGTGCATTGTTTGCCTCATTAATTTAAACTTCTTCAGTGAGATTATTAATTTGATGACTCATTATGTCCGCTGAGTTTTGGAATTTTGTAAATTCATTCTTGAAGAATTGATATATAGCCAGGGGTTGCTCCTCTGCTCAGTGTGGTCGCCATCTGCATTCCCAGCCATGAGCACCACTTGTTGAATTTTGGTCCTCTTCAGATGGCTGGTTCTTCTTCTGTAGTGGGATGGAGTTTTATATGTCTATTGTATGATGACAATAGACTAAATGTTGACTAAAATTAAAGATATAACTCCTTGGTAATAGTACTCTAAATTTGTATTCCCCTGTCGTTACTTGGATGATGGCACACTGCCCTGATCTTACTGATCCCAAGTAACTTCTTGACTAATACAAAGTAATTTATTAAACACAAAAAGTTTATAAGTTAAACTATAAACTAGTGGTAAGCATTGAATGTTTTTTGTTAGCATCAACTTGGAGATAATTTATAGGGTTTGATGTTCACCACATCTTACCCATGACATCTCATTTTCAATGACACTTGGCCAGAGGGACATGTAAAATGTTCATTTATGGGTCTACATATACTTCACCTCAGGGCATCTTGCTTGGCCTCAGGGTTGGTGTAAATAACATCATCATTCTCTGGATGGTGTTTCAGACATGTCTGCAATTAGCTGAACTGATTCTTTTTCACAAGCAATTGGCAGCATATACCAAGGCAATTTGTATCACTAATTAGTAATTAATTCAATCAAAAACTTGACTGACATTAAAAACTAATTTTGACATAGACCAACAAAGCCCATGTGCCCAAGTCATTAAGTCAAAACTAAATTTTAAGTCTGACCTAACCAACAAAGCCCTCAAGCCCATGTCATCATAGTCAAATAGAATTAAGCGAAATTGCTAGGACACAAATTCAAGTTCAGGTATACTTTGATATTTTTGGTTTATAGTAACTGATGATTTATATTCAGTCAATCATTCAACAGGGGGTTTCCCCAAAGCTTATATTGGGGAGCATATAGGATTGAGGAGGATGTTAGGAATGGTTGCCAAGGTGAGATATATTTCTTTCTAAATGTTTTAGTAGCAAACCCACCTCATAACTGTTTTATAAATGTGGTCAAGCTTAAAGGCAGGATTAGAATCATTAGTGGGGGATTACTCAGCTGGTGGTGTCTTGTGGCTGTGTGAGCATGAGGTTTTGGTGACTTATGCCATGTACCTCTGCCCCCAATGTAAATATCTCTCAGCACACAAGAGGGATTTTATAAAGTATTTTCAACTCAAGGTCAGGGTTGGCATAGGGCATGACAGCCTTGGACCCTTTACCAGGAGGGAACAGGCCCAGCGTTTGTCCACCATGTGGGTGAGATCCAACTTGGTGTAGTCATAATAGCTGGGGCTTGTTAATTCTCTTTTTAAAAATAAAAAATTTCTCTATTTAACTGTAAGGTGCTGCCTCAAGACTTACATATAGGTTAAGTATGGAGAATTCAAATGGTGCCTAATGGGCGATAATGATAATTGACATCTTTATAGTTAAATTAAAATTTGAAACATAAATTTGTTAAATCATGTACTAAGTTGTATGAAGAAAAATTAATTGACTGAATAAAAGTAACTCTTCTTTATATAAAAGCAAAGTTAAGAAGAATTGGTTAAATAGTTTGCATGGCTAGTAACTTTCAAATGAGATCCCATAACAAAATGTTTGGCAGAAGCGCTACACCACCAGAGTGAGAATGTAATAGAAAGGTAATAAGGTATAGTAAGTAGAAGTGGTGTATGTAACAAAGGGAGATAGTGGTACAATTTATGACTTGACTATAGAATTATAAAAACTATATAAAGCCTATTGAAGATGGTAATTTGAGGTATACCTATGAAGGTGAACTTAATTTGAGATTTTATCATTCTTAAATTGTAATTAGTAATAAAGTAATAGTATGTCAAGTTGCTAAATTTCTATACATATTTTTGTTAGTTTTAATGAGATAGTGAATATTATAAACTTTAGTTTTTTTATAGATTGAACTTATATTCTACTTTCTTGCTAATAGGACCTCTAGACCAAAATTTTACTATATATTAATGTACAATATAGGCGTATCTCTTCTGTTAGATCACACTGTTATAGTCATTTAACATAATTTCTACTATCATTGTTCTTTCAAACACCTTTTTTCTTAGATTTTAAGATCAGGTTGACATATAGTTTATGATATATATAAAAAAGGTTTTTATAAAGGAGACGTATAAAGTGGTAGTTATAAGTAAAACTTTTAATATTAATTAATCAATCTATATCTAATGTATACCCTTCTAAAAATTAATATGTAATATTATGAAGTAGATAATTGACCCTATGAACTATTTGTAAGAGAAATACTGTATTTATAGTAAAATCTGTGAAACAGTAAGTGTTTACTGATTATAGTAAGCTATCTGGGAGAGTAGTTATCACAGAATTTACCTTTTCACATTTACATTCAAAACAATTATCCACTATAAAATAGGCATTACTACATCATTAAGACTTAAGAGCTATGTTATATACTTTGATTTTGACATAAATTGTTTGTTTAGTAGCACAACCCTATAAAAAATGAACGAAGATACCTTAATATTGAAGTAAATTAAACGTTGCTTTGAGATAGTAATAAATAATAATACGTCATTAGTCTGTAAAAATGACATCTATACTAGATACCTGTAATTTTATAATGGGTATATTTAATGGCATCTAGTGTTTTGGTCTTTTATATATAATTAAGGCTATAAGTGGTTTAAACTTGTATGTAAAGTTTAAATCTAGGTTCTATTTGAACAGCACTCCAGTAGATAGTTTTAGACAAGCCAACAGGATGAACATCTAAAATGGGTTGACATTAGGTCCTAAATATAAGTAAGTTTGACAAAAAATAATTAAATTAACACTTTAACTTAAGTAACTTGTATTTTACAAAGGATGACTTGCCTTCAATTCCCTTAATATCTTATATTTTTCTGATTTTTACTTTTTGTAGTCTAAATACGCGTTAGTTTCTAAACTTATTTTCCTAATAAATTGAAACTCCACTTTCTGAAACCATTACAGCTCAGAGATAAACTTCCAAGTAAAACACTTTGGTTTTGACTGAGATCTTCCAATGATATACCCCTTGAATGTCCTCATAGATGAGCAGAGGGTGAGCTGGCTATTGCATCTCACTGCTTATTGGCCAAATTCTGAACATGATTTTCCTGACAATGTGAGTTGTCATTTACCTTATCGCCTATGTAGATCAAGTTGCTTCTAGTGGGTCGGTATATTTATCTATGAAAGATAGGGTTTTGGAAGCCTTATTTATTACAAATTGTGTATAAATGATTTTAGAGTTCATAACTTTCTAAAACTAGAATTTTGTGCATGGCTCAATGTGCGATTATAATCAAAGGTTGAGTTTAAGCACCCCTGCGTATTTTTGAATGGCTTAGCATAATCGCCATCTTTTGATGTTGCTTATCTGATTGTGTTACAATAAGAATAACTTAGTTGAAGTTTTAAACCTTTTAAAATAAGTAATTTTATTTCGCACAAGATGTCAAGGGTATAGCATAAAATTCTCCAAATAAAAGTTGTTAGAGAAAACTTGTATGCTTTTATGTTTAACTTAATGTGCGTAATCTACTGGCTTCATCAAATAATTCAAAAACCAAACTCTGATAAATATTTTGTCACAAAATTTAAAAAGCTTACTTGCAACTTGCACAGTGTAGTTTGATTTTTATTTCCGTTATTATGCATATCCAAGGCATCTATAAAAGCATGGCTGCTTTAAATAACCAAGAATGAAGGGCTAGGATCACTATATTATTTAAACTTTTATAAAAAACTGTTATTCAACTCTAGCTGCTTAAATTACCTATTACAAGAAACCCCCAATAGGTGCAAATGGAAAATAGTTAAGCAATAAATAAATTACAACCGTTTACTTAATCCAAGTGTGGGTTGATTTCAAAACTTCTAATGATTTTGCTTCCGGAGTATCAGGTTCGGGGGAATAATCAAATTCCCATCTCGCCGTGAGAGGCAAAGAAACCAATATGTTCTCAGCACAGATGCCAGGGACCTTAAGACCAAACTGAGTTCCTCGGTCATAAATTAAGTTAAACTCAACATAGCGACCACGCCGGATTTGCTGCCAATGTTTGTTTTCCGCGGAGTACGGAACCAAGCATCTCCGTTCAATAATCGGGAAATAGGCAGGAATAAAGGCTTTTGCTACATCTTTTACCATATTGAATGCCGCCTCAAATCCCCCTTCTTCACCTACTTGAAGTTGCTTAGATGTGAAGTCATCAAAAAACACCCCACCGATACCACGGTGCTCTTCACGATGGGGGATGTAAAAGTATTCGTCGCACCAGGTTTTAAATCTAGGATAAAGATCATCGCCATGGGGATCAAGCGCCTCTTTGAGAACTCGATGGAAGTGAATTGCATCCTCTTTATAAAAATAACATGGCGTCAAATCAGAGCCTCCTCCAAACCACCAAACTGAAGGCTTCTTGTCCTCCCCAACCTCAAAGTAACGATAGTTGAGGTGAACAGTTGGAGCAAAAGGGTTATGGGGGTGAAACACCAAGGATAACCCAGTCGCGAGGTAAGGATTTTCACCAGGAGGAATATTCCAGCCACGTTGATTAAGTTGTACACGTCTTGCTTCAGTTAGCTTGTCTTTAACTACCGAATATGTCACACCTGCCTTTTCAAAAACTTTCCCATCTTGTAATACACAGATGCGCCCATTGTGTTCGTCTCGGTGCCATTCTTCAACACTTGCAGTGCCACCATCTACTCTCTCAACTTCAAAAACAAATTCGCGCTTGCAGTTCCCGCAAGAATACTATCACTTGGTCCGCGACGGGCTTTTGTACACTAGTATTCGTCTCCATCTAAATACGTACGTAAAAAAGTCGCAAATATATAGTATTCACCCTAATAGTTTTAAAAAAGGAGCAACTAATTTCTTTGTCAGCATAAAATCCATGCAACGTATAAGTGGGACTATGTTTAATTTATCAAATGAAACTAGTACGTTGTCCGAGTAAAGTAACCCAAGCGGTTGCCAGTTCAGTTACAAAGAAAATAATAAAAATCCTTTTTAATTGCGAAGTTTATTCATTTTCATATGTAGGAGTAAATTAGACCCAAAGGCCGTTTTAAAAATCTCGTACAAAAGTATGCATTATCCCTCATAAAAATGGGATATTGAAAAAGTGATTGCTCCACAGCTTGCAGTGTAGACGATAAAAGCATCTAATTAAAACGAAAATAACATGACAGAAGGGTACCAAACAGCTAGCTTGAAATTTGTAAGCCAAAAATGAGTTTTCATTAAGGCTACTTATAAAAAGTAAAGTGAATTTAAATAGAAATAAATTCTAACTCTATCTTAAATCAAAAACGCATTTCTAACACCATCTTTAATTACTTTAGCTATTACAATTACAAAGTATAAATTTTTGACTTATAATGAGAGAAAACAAACTCGACCGCATGTGGAATGCTTCATCTAAAAAACCTTCAAAGATAAATAAAATGATAAAAGCTTTTACCTTACGGTAAAAAGCTTAGAAGTATGATTTATGCCTTATAGCTGAACAATATTTGAAACATTCTGCAACATTTCATTTATAGTAAGCTATGATATCATCATTACATTTTGTAAAAAAAAACCTTAAGATAGTTAAACCGTTTTAACACGTTCGTTGCCGTGTCACCCAAATATGGGTGACGGGTATACTTCTGTGAGGGCCCAATCACCCAAATATGGGTGATGGGGCAACGAATATGTTAACGAACAATTCGTAGGTTTAGTATCGTTAATAGCAATTTCAAATATGACTCTTAAATGAAATCGAAATGGTAAAAAATTTTTTGGGAAAAAGAACCTCCTTTAAAAAAAGCTCTAAAAAGTATGAAATAATTGAGAAATTAAGCCTACTCAATAAAACCCTTTTGAAGTCGGCGCCATATTTTAAACTGAATTATAGAATTTTTCTCACAAATACAAATTATTTCTTATGTCTGTATTGTGTCCAAGTGTAAACTATAAGCGACTTAGGATATATAGTACTGAGTATATAAATTATAAATACCTATTATAAGTCAGTTAAAATATGGTGCCAACTTCAAAAAAAGGGTTTTATTGAGTCGGCTTAATTTCTCAATTATTTCATACTTTTTAGAGCTTTTTTAAAGGAGGTTTTTTTTTCTCAAAATTTTTTTGAGAAGGTTCTTTTTTCCCAAAAACTTTACCCCCAGCTCTTTTCCCCTCAAAAAATTAGTGCATTTTTAAAATTGGCTCTTTTTCCTACTTTGATTTAAATTTAAATTTATTGCGGGGAAGGCCGACCATGGGACGGACACTTCCGAAATTCTTTTTCCTACTTTTATTAATTATTACTATCTCTATTTTTTGTTTTTGCCCTTACTATTTCTCTATAAAATTAAAACTTATTGTATATATATTATATATAGCATCTTATAAAAAATATACTAATAATTCATTTTATTAAATTTAGTTGATTTTTTGGGCAAGTTATACTAAAATTACTGATCACCTACCACTGCCTCCCGAGTTCGATCCCGTTAATGGACTTTGGGTAGGGGACGATTTTGACTGTGTTGGTTTTGCGCGCCAATGCCCCGAACCGAGATAGCGAATAGCAAAGGCGGTCCATGGAGTTCCTGGCCTATCATACACCGCGCATGGAGGTTTTCCGGGTTTTATCCTCCTTTCCTATTTTCTTCACTTCCCTAATCGGTGCGGTATCGTCCCCAGGTAGGCCCACCGAATAAAATATAAAAATTACTGATCACCATCTACAATACTTCATTTTATTAAATTTAGATGATTTTATTGGTCAACATTTGCTGAATTTACTGATCACCATTTACAGTTAATCATTTTATTAGATTTGGTTGCTTTTATTAGTCAATCTATGTAAATTTAATGATCGCCATCTAAAATAACTAATTTTATCAAAATTAGATGAGTTTATTGGTCAACTTATGCAAAAACGATAGCAATCTATAATGATTTAAGCTCGTCCGCTATGAGCTCATACTGACTGAATTTCGAACTTACCCCCAGCCATAGGACATCAAATGTGCAACGAAGTTATAATTCACCGATTTCGGAAAAAGTTTGTCCGGAGTTTTATTAGTCCCACAAGTATCCATCGCTTCCGAGCCCATTTTGATATATTTACTAAATTAATGGGCATATACTTGACCAATACTTACAAAAGTAAAATGGGACATAAGTTGGAGCATCCTCGATTTTTGGAGAAGATGATCATCCAAATCGGTCCACTATTTCTAGAGTTATGCGCGAACAAACATCCAAAAAACCATACATACAGGTCGAATTAATAACCTCCTTCTTTTTCAAAGTCGGTTAAAAAACCACCCAAAACGCCATTGGAGCTCAGAAGTAAAAAAAAGCGCGCAAAACGAAGTTCCTAGCTACTTAGGTCGAGGTTAGATTAGATACAAAATAAATTTATTAAAAAAATTCATATTATACTATACTTTTTATAAATTTATATTTATGATAATATATTATTTGTTACATTGTATTATAGTATTTGTTAAAATACTCCAAATACATTTGTGGTGATTTTGGACAATTGGTACAATAAGTTATAATTTTTTAATAATTTTTCTCGCTTCCTGGCATTTGACAATTTGTCAATAGTCACATTTAGCCCTATGAGGAACTCAATTGAATACTGCTGGGCGACAAACATGTTTAAAACGTTTTTTTAAATTCACATTTTTTCAATGTATTATTGTATTATCATGGGAGATACATAAGTGTACCAAATTTCATAGCTCTAGCTAGTCTGGAAAGGTAGTTAAAATTAATCACAAGATTCTATCACATACAGACAGACACCACAGCGAGTCAATAAAAATGTTTTGATAAAAAATGGGGAAAAAGTACCTCCTTTAAAAAAGGCTCTAAAAAGTATGAAATAATTAAGAAATTATGAATACTCAGGGGAGGATACCCCAATGGTAGAATATGGACCCTCTACCACTCCTCCCTGAGTTTGATCCCAGTTGATGAACTTTGGGTAGGGGACAATTATGACTGTGTTGGTTTTGTGCACCAATGCCCCAACTGAGATAGAAAATAGCAAAAGTGGTCCATGGAGTTCCTGGCCTATCATAGGCCATGCATGGAGGCTTTTCAGGTTTTATCCTTCTTTCCCATTTTCTTCACTTTTCTTCATTGGTGCGGTATCATCCCTAGGTTGGCTCACCTCAAATAAAAATTTAAAAATTAGAAATTATGAATACTCAATAAGACACTTTTTGAAGTTGGCGCCATCTTCCAACCTGACTTATAAAATTTCGCTCACAGATACAAATTAAAGCTTATATTGAATTATGTCCAATTATACACCAAAAACAACTTAGAATATACAGTGCTGAGTATATATATTAGAAATGCCTATTATAAGTCAGGTTAAAATATTGCGCTGACTTCAAAAAGAGCTTTATTGAGTATTTATAATTTCTCAATATTTTATACTTTTTAGAGCCTTTTTTAAGGAGGTTCTTTTTTCCCAATTTTTTTGAAGCCAGTTCTTTTTTCAAAAGAATATTAAAGCTAGTTCTTCCCCCCAAAAAAAATAAATCAAAATTAGTTTTTTAGTACTAGATGGTCCCAACCCAAAATTAGTTTTTTTTTCTAAAAAAATTAATATGTTACAAAATTGGTTCTTTTTTCCTAATTTTAATTAAAACCACTATCTCTATATATCATTTTTGAAACCTCACTATTTCTATATAAAAATAAAAATCATTGTATCTATTATATATAATATCTCATAAACAAATATAATAATAATTCCTTGGACCATCTAGTACTAAAAAAATATAATAATAATTCCTTTTATTAAATTTTGTTAATTTTATTGGTCATTCTATGCTAGCTTTACTGATCACCATCTACAATAATTTATTTTATTAAATCTAGTCAATTTTATTGGTCAAATTATTACTAAATTTAATGATCATCATCTACTATAATCCATTTTAACAAATTAATTGATTTTATTTGTCAAATTACACAAAATGTTTAACATATATAACAATTTAAGCTCATTTCATTATGATTTCATATTCCCCTGTATTTTGAATGTACCCCCCAGCCATATGACATATATATCAAAAGTTGATTTGAAGTTATCTCTTCACAAATGCCATGATTGAGTTTATCTGACTATGTATTAGTCCTATAATTGAAATCCATCTTTTCAGTCCATTTTAATGCATGCTAAATTGATGGTGAGATACTGGACCAATCCTTACAAAAGTAAAAAACAAATTTTTTTCACCAAGATCACTTTTAATTTAAAAGTGACCAGAACAAGACTAGAGGTAATATCCTGCCTGCTAATGTGCTACTACATCTATAGAGCAGTTCCCCGCAGCCACCACCTCTAGTGCAAGTAGGACTCTCCACCCATCAGTGCTAAGCACAAAGAAACAGACATCCTACTTATGCTATAACAGTTTTTATAAGTAATCAAGAAGAAAGACATGATGGTGAATAAATCCACCAGATGACTTTCTGCTGGCCCCACCCACAGGGATATTGACAATGGTGCCCATTTATCTCAAAACAAGTCAGCAACTACTTCCATGAATAAGCAGCACATGATTTTAATGAATAAATCTTTTTGAAGCATGCTAATATGAAAAAGTGACTCTGATGGATCACTTCCTGCCACTGATGCCCATGGTGCTGTTGGTGATGATACCCAATCATATCATGGTGCATTAGCACCCTCCCCATCATGCAATGCTCTCTGTATTTTTATAATGATGCAATGAGGTTACATACCCCAGCAACACAGCAAGCAGCCCATTTAGGCTGTAAGGACACCCTAATGGTGGAGTCCTATTTAATACCCCTAGTAAGCCCACTGGTCTTACCAAAGAGAGTTCTAGGGGATACAGTAAAATCAGGTCATTCAGTCTCAGCAGAATCACCCAGCATATCTAAGCCAGGCAGCACACCAAATTGCACTAAAAAGTGCCAGCCAAAAGTTCCAATGATATTACAGTCAAATCAGATATCTGACTCTGCATACTCTGCACAGACCTTTTGACCAATTCGTTAAATAAAATTCACAATAAGTTTTCAGTTGGGTTGGGGCCATTTTCCACTAAAGAAACAACTCGCTCACCCCTATAAACCATTGAGCAACATACCTGACAAAATTTATTTGGAGGTGTGGACTCAACCCCACCTGAACTCATACTGCTTGTGCACCCAAATCATCATGATGTAACAATGAGTTTGTAGCAGTAGCATTGAGGACCAAATTTGATGGCTCAGATAACCAGCTAGATCATCAAAAAATCAAAAATATTACTGGAGGGATCAACCACTGCCACCACAGTCAAACCATCATCCAGAGCCCCTGTAAAGTATATGCCCATGCAAAAAGATATGTTTGCTCATTGCGGGGTGTCCTCCTATGAGATTAAATAGTGGGAGATGCATCAGTTCCCATACTCCACGATGATTCAGTGGATTATGAAAGCCATTATACCTGCCATCACTGCAACTTGAAGAGACCTCAAGTTCTCCACTGGGGCTTCCAAACACTGGCTTGATGCCCAAATCTTGCTGGATATGGCGGTGTTTTTCAAATCTTTGCAGTTTTGTACTGAAAATGCGCTCAAATGGATGAAACTTCCGCTTGATCACACCACCATAGAGGCAGCCATCTGTGAGGATCTGAAGCTCATGGATGCAAAAGCCCGGATGGAAGCTGGTATCATTCTTTACAAAGTGATGAGGTACACCAAGACAGTAATACCAATAAAATTCACCCAAGCTGTCAGGAGTTTGGCCTTATACCAATGGAACTTACCGCATATGTGAAGCGCTTCCCAAATGTTTCAACCGCCCTCAAATGGGATCGCCATGCCCTTCCAATTGAAATAGCACTGGAATGGTACAATACTATGTTCTCCCCCATGGAGGCCCTACTATGGATTGCGGCTGGGTTAAAACTATTGATGCCTTGCACTGATCATATACCCGCATTCTGTCAGCCTCTGCGTCCAACCTGATGAGGGTGGGTTGGATAAAGGAAAAGGCTGTAGAGTAGGGGCTTTTCCAGGATTAGTCACCAGAAGAGGCCATCAATTGGTATGCCAATGGGTATACCCCGTTGGAAATGAAATACTGGTTCCATGCAGGTGCCAATATTGAACATGTTCAATAGTGGGCCAAGCTGGGGGTAATGAAGCCAATGCATGAGATTCTTTGTTGCTGTGCATTAACCATTTCAAAATGGCAAATCTGGCAGACTTTACCACACTTTTCAAGGCAGCTGACTGGGAGGCTGCAGGGTTCACCCCCAAATCCACCCAACTGTGGATGGAACTTGAAGTTTCTCCACAAGCAGCAGCGGCAATGAAGGGGGTCATGACTCCTGACCTTGGGTGCAAGTGGCTCAAAGTGGGCATTCACATTATAACCCTTCATGACTGGAAGCAGCCATTCCCAAAGCCATCCGTTGCTGCTCTGTTATATTTTTGGCAAATTATTCAAAGATATGCTGAAGGGGTTTTGCACAGGGTCAAGCTCACTGAGCAATAGGACATACAATATGAAGATTGTCTTCCCTAAGACAACTTAATAAACTTTAATAAAATATGGAGCAATTGCCCTGATGACACCTCTTTATTTAATTTGATATCTACAGCTGATCCTCGCTGTTCCACTCCCTCTTTTCTACTACCAATCCTCCACCTTCAATTGTACCATCTCACTTATATATCAGCAACTTTGGTCAATACTGCTCCTTTGGCTAAGACTATTCAGTTCCACCATCTCATTGGCTCTGGCAGAGTATAGTATTCTTAAATTCCCAATCGCCTTCTTTTGAGGTGATATACTCAATATTTGGCCAATGTCAACATTGACTTATCACCTTATTTGAAAGCGATTCAATAAACTACCCTTCCTGAATCAATATCACCTCATCCCAAGGTGCTTGAATATTTGTACACTATAAATCATGGTTTGCGGATTTTAGACATCCGCCATGGCTATTTTGGCTTATTATCCAGTCATATCAGGATCTTGACATTACCCCCCTTAACTGGATGATAAGTCTCCTATAGTTATACGCCTGGAGGAACTTTGTGTGCACTTGGTTAATATTCTGATCACTTGCGGGGTCCTTGATAGTATAGGCGTCAACACCTGTTTTCTCAATGACTTCAAATGGACCAATCCAGATACTGGTCAATTTGTGTTTCTGACTGAACCCGTGTTGGTCATGAAATAGAACCAGATCTCTGTCTTTAAACTGAGCTATCCCACTATGCCATTCCCAATTGATGGCTTGATTTCTTATCTTTTTTAGCCAAGCTGAAGGAGTATGCTTCAGTTTGCAACTTGATCAACGTGTCCGCTAGGTTAGTCAAATAACGTTGGGGATCCATTCCACCAGTAACTTTTATGCAAGCATAAAGCAATGCGGAAGAGCAGGGTGTATTGATATATTAATTGAAAGTGACTCTTTCCTGTGGCAGAATGATAGCTAATGTTATAAGCGAAAACGGTGGTGGAAAGAAGGGAACTATAATCTGAAGGTCAATCCTCTAAAAGTTTTCAGAGTATGTTCACTAAAAACCCATTAACTCGCTCAACCATCCCATTAGACTCAGGGTGATATGAGGTCATCAAAACCCATGGATGGCCATCAGCTCGTTTAGCTTTGGAAGATATGGGAAGTTAAGTTAGTTCCATTATCATAAGGAGGAACTGATGGTAGACATGTCACTGGATAATACATTCCATTATGAACTTAGCCAATGTGACCGCCCCCAAATCCCATATCACCCATGCTTCAACCCACCTGGTCATTGGTCAATCGCCACCAGAATGTATTTGTATTAGTTAGCTCCCGTTGGCAGAGGGCCAACAACATCAATGGAAAACGTATGCCAAGAAAAATGCGGTTTCACTAATTGGTATGAAGTCTTCTGGCGGGATGGCTTTTCCACTTGGCACTGGTGACAGCAGGAGATTGTTTCAAGCACATCAAAGTTCATGCTTTCCCAGTAATACCTAGGACACAACAATTCCAACATCTTGTACACTCCAACATGTCAGACTGCCTTATGCTCACTCATGATAATGCTAGGCCATGCAGAGGGTAGTTGGAAGTTCACTGTAGAGTCGCCAATCCGCTTATATAACTCACCATCCGTTGGAAGGTATTAGCTTGCATCTTGTTTAACGCTTTTATGACTTGAGGAAGTTCATCATCATGTTTTCCGCTGAGCATTTTATTGTACATCACATTGCTCAAATCCCCTGTGATGGCAACCATGGGCAGTCTTGAAAAGCAATCAGCGTTCTGGTGTTTTGCTCTAGGTTGGTGGAGGAAGTCAAAGTCATAAGACTGCAGTTTGAGGGCCCATTTGGCAAGGCGCCCTTCAGGCTCCTTGAGATTCTGCAACCAGAGTAATGAAGAATGATCCATTATGACCGAACTTCACCCCATGCACATACACCCTAAATTGTTTATACATGTAGATCACCGCTAAGCACTCCCACTAAGTACAGTATAATTGCGTTCATGGCTGTTCAGGCTCCAACTGCAATACGCCACATGGTGTCCTCCACCTCCTCATCTTTTTGGGATAGGACTGCCCCAACGGCGAAAAAGGAATGCATCTGTCTGAACAATGAATTCTTTATCAAAATTTGGATATGTAGCACCAGCTCACTGACCAACACCATCCAAAGGGTGTCAAAGGAGCACTGTTGGTGTTCAGTCCATTCAAACACAGCATCCTATTTTAATAGATAAAATAACGGCCCCCTCAATACAAATGAAGTTAGGGATGAAGCGTCAGTAATAGCTCACCATACCCAAGGATACTTGCATGTCCCACTTATCAGTTGGCGCAGTCATTTTCCATATAGCTTCCACCTTGGCTGGTTGAGGTTTAAGCCCTGTTGCATCTACTACAAACCCTATGTACTCCAACTGATCTTTAAAGAAGTGGCATTTAAGAGGCTTGATCTTGATTTTGGCCTCAGCAAGCCTGTGGAAGACCTCCTCCAGATGGGTAAGATGCTCAGAGAACCTGCACAAAAAGATATTGATATTATCAAGGTACATGAGGATGCATGACAGCTTCAGGTCGCCGAGAATGGTGTCTATGGACCACTGGAACGTAGCTGGGGCGTTAAACAGCCTTTGTGACATATGGGTCAGTTGAAAAGCCTCTTGGACGTGATAATGGTGCACTTCTCCTGTTCCACTTCAGGCAACTCTATTTGTCAATAACTCAATATCAAGTCCATTGCCAAGAAGTAGCAAAATCCTCTTAACTAAACTAATGCATCATTGATCTGAGGTAAGGAATATGAGTTCTTCTTGGTAATACTGTTGAGCTTACAGTAGTCTATCACTACCCAGTTGGTACCATCCTTCTTTTTTACAATAGTAACGGGTGAAACCCATGGACTCTTGGACAGTTCAAGCATCCCTTGCTCCAGCAGCTTATCAATTTTCTCAGTGACAACTTCTTCAGCTGCCCTTGATTGATGGATTAGATGAGACATTATGGGGGATTATCTCATGTGTCCAATTAATGGACAACACCCTGAGTGCACCCTAAATTGTGGTCATCAATGGCGAGAATCTCTTTATCTTTTTAATATGAAGCTATTACTTGGTCTAATAGCTCTTCCAATGACCCTATTAAATTCTCCCGCAGTACCATCATCATTACGCCAGGCTGCAGCTCAAAGGGTAGACCAAATTTATTCAACGACCCAAACTTGTGCTTTAAAAAAACCTCCTCAACTGGGTTCAAGTTTAAATATGCCACTATTTGATGCCAATGGATTTGCATTGGTTCATTCTGTAGATTCTCTAGAAAAAACTTGATTCTTCCATGTCCTGGGAGTATAATGCCTGGAGCCACATGCGGCTCAAGCTGCAATTGCTGATAAGGTCCAATGACCTCCACTTAGAGCCCAGCTGGCACTTCCACCTCTAACTCAGTGTTTAATACTACTTGGTGTCCGGAGGGGATGGATATAGGTCCAGAAGCTCTGAGAGGCAGCCCTTGATATTCATATATCTGCTGAGGAAAGTCTCAGGTTTTGCTTTTTAGTCGATGGTAGTGATCCATAATCACCTCATCAATGTATGCCAGGTATATATGTCCCATGTGCACCAGATCCTTTGGCGCTCCGCTAGAGGTAATGTAAATTGGGATCTGATGACCCAATTTTTTGAAGATCTCCTTTGTCATATCAATGACAGTCCCAAAGTGTCGCATGAAAGCAGATCCAATTAACAGGTCATAGTTACTGTTTGGTAACACTATCACCAGAGCTACAATGACAATCGACCCAAACTTCAATGTAGTGCGCTGTATGCTCCCTCCAAGACCATGCTATCTGCTCCAGCAGTCCTATATACCATCTGGTGTTCCACATCAGGTTTTAAGTCAACTTTGCCACCAACTTGGTGGAAACTATGTTGACGGGGCGCCTTTATCTATTATAGCCCATACTCAACTTTTTTGCTACAAAAATGTCACAGTATGTAATCTCAGAATAAGAATAATTTTGACTTTTTAACACTTGGGCATTTACGGGTTCTCATTTCCCAAGAAAGCTCATGATCCCCCCGCCAAGTTTGGGTATTCTTTGAAAATAGCTTCTTCCAGGAGGGCAACGTTTACACCTTTCAGGGAAGGTGCATCTGAGACTGGGTTCAGCTCGTTTGAAGCAGCTTAGTCAAACATTTGGCAGGCATATGGCTTCAGTTGCTCCTGAGGTCCTTCTTCCACCATAGCCTTAGCTTGCTCCTGTGTCAGTATATTTACTCCTCCGAACTGCTGCTGGTATAAAAACCCATCATCATACTGAGGGACTTCTGCTGGATATACTACAATTGGTCTAGGTGGGACACCTGGGGTTGGGATAGTGGAATTATCGAGTCTCATCTCTACTCCTCTCCATCTTTTCCCTGGTAGTATTAATCCTGCTGTACATCTTGGTCCTGACAGTTAGGGAAACTTCAGGCAAGGTGCCCAGGGTGACCACATTAAAAACAAATCACCTCATAGGGTCCGCGCCCTTGGTTTTCATAATATGGGCCAGGCTGATAATTTGACTGCTGACAGTTGGCGTAATTAGGCCCAGGTGGTAGTTGGGCTGTTGACAATTATCATAAGCAGGTTTGGGGCAGAAGTTGAACTTCTGGGGGGTAACTCACCAAGGATGAGGTGCATAGTTAGAATAAGACCAGAGGTTACTAGGCAGAAGCTGAACAGGATGAGAGAACTCCCCCAGTATGATAGTCTAGCAACAGCGGTGGTATGTTTCCGCTTGGTATTGGGCGAGGGAAAGGTAGCAGATAGCTGGCGCAAAAACTGAAAAATTTTGAGTAGGGGCATGCCGTCCTCCAAAATTGAAGTCATGATGTTGTAAATTTCACAGTATGGCTTAACCGTGGAGGTCATTGCAATGTACATATCAGCTTCAGCTATAGCGCCTGCACATAATAACACATGGGCTTTCGCCAAGAATTGGTCAACAAACACAGTGAGGGTCTCATTACGTTAGAACCCAATGGTCAAGAACTCATCCTTCCTCTGCAACAGCTTTGCAATATTTTATAAACAACTGCAACACAGTATACTTCACTTCCTAGGTATGTAACGGAGCTTCTTGGAAGATAGCATGTAACTTTACCAGAACTACCAACATACAAGGCGGATATAAGAAATTTAACCTTACGCCGATCAGAGGCTCCTTCCGCCATGAATTCAAATTGTTTGAAGAACACATGGATGTTTTATTGCGGTTAAACGGAGGTAGCTTGTCAATGCAGACTTCCTCCTCCTGCTCATAACTGTGAGCCTTAGGAGTGTACTGAGGATTTGATTGAGGCCCATAGATGAGATCTCAGCGAGGAGCTGGCTCAGAAGGGTCAGCAGCTTTAGGGGTGGCGTAGGGCTCTTCAGTGGGAAGGACTGCATCACATGGGGTTTTGTTAGATTAGAACATAATCATACCCAGAGCTGCCATCACTAATAGAGCAGCTCACGCTGTATGCATGTTCAGAGTAAAGCTCCTCAACTGGATAACCAGGCTTATAGTCGTTTTATAGTGAAAATTTACAAATGACACTTTGTTCTTCTGCTTCCTAATGGGGACGAGGCAGGTAAAAGGCAGTTGTTTGCTTCCGCTCTGTGCAGTGTAATCGCTCTGAAGCATCATCCAGGAAATTGGCAAGTTTTTTGTTCTGTTGCCCAAGTATCTGAAGCTGAATAACTACCCTTTCAAGTTGATTCTTTACTTCGATGCGCTCCTGAAGGAGCTCTTCTTGTTTTTGAGTACTATGTCCACAACCAGCTTGATTTCCACGGTTTTAGCTGGCGCAGCAGTTCAGAAGATTTTCCTTTAGTGCAGACCTAATATGCCATGGCCGCAAATTGGAGATTCTTTTATTTTTTGTGGTTTGTTCAATGGGCCCCTGTAGTGAGCACCACTGTTATATTTTCAAAAATATATCAAATATACGCCAAAGGGGTTTTGTGCAGGGTCAAGCCCACTGAGGAATAGGACAGATGATATGAAGATCATCATCCTCAAGACAACTTAGTAAAACTTTAATAAAATATGGAGCAATTGCCCCAATGACACTTCTTTATTTGATTTAATATTTACAGCAGATCCTTGCTGTTCAGCTCCCTCTTTCCTAATACCAATCCTCCTTCTTCAATTGTCCCATCTCAAATATATTTCAGTGACATTAGTAGATACCACTCCTTTGGCTTGAAATATTTGGTTCCACCATATTCTCATTGGCTCCGGCAGAGTATGGTATTCTTAAATTCTAAACCGCTTAGTTCAAGGCGATCTACTCAATATTTAACAAATGTCAACATTGCCTTATCATCTTATTTTGGAGGCGATCCAATAACTACCCTTCCTGACCTAATATCGCTTCATCCCAAGGAGCTTGAATATTTTTACTCTATGAATCATGGTCAGCGGATTCTAGACAATCCGCCATGACTATTTTGGGATTATAGTCCAGTCATATCAGGATCTTGACACGCCTCTTACGCTGCTGAAGGCTTTGCTACCATATATGCTTTCCAGTAGAGTGAAGCAGATGTGCCTGCTTCCATGGTGAGGATCTTTATCAACGGGGGCTGGAACAGCATCATAGTGAAGGACTGGTGCCAGCATAACTTAATCATACTGGAGGATTTACAACAGTACCTGAATCTGATGTGTGGGCTTGAAGCTGCCCTCCACTGGTACCATCTGGGTTTCTCAATGACAGACGCCCTTAGGTGGCAAAATGTCGGAGATTGGAGTGTTGATGGCCAGGAACATAACCAGCTGTGCTATTAACACCTGCCAGGTCAAAGTTTTTTTTTTTTGAAGCAGGGGTTTAGCCTCGATGAATTGCTCAGTTGGATCATAAAGAGTAAAACCCCAGCTGAATCACCCAAATTCACCCCACAAACCAAGACATAATTCACCGGGCAGCCCAAACTGATGAAAACTTTTGGAATGGGGCTGGTAGTCACTTCAATAATATTTTCCAACTTATTAGCGGAGGCTTTATGGACCACCAGGCACCTAAGTTGTACTCAAAAGATGCCATACAAATCCACTTGCAGCTAGTGGTGGAGGAGTGGTCTGACTTAATCATATCAATTTACCACAAACTCAATGAGTTATTGACAGTTGGGGACTTTGACCACCACTGGGTACCCAAACGCAGGTACATTGCATTGTGATCCCAGATGAGCTCAACCACAAGAAATTTCCCAAGGGCAGGATAAAATACAAAGGTATATACCTGCGTATGGAACTGACCCACTATGCAAACCAACTTACCCAGTGGGTTACATTTAAAAATCTGCTGATGGATTAGGAGAGAGAATGGGTACACAAGAAGATCCAAAACAGCCTCTCATACTATGGGAAGTTTGGGAATTTTCATAGGGTGACAGTGAATATATTGCTAAGTGCCTTTGTTTTCAAACCATGGAGGAGCTCTACAAACCATCTCCATATATGAAGTTGAATAAAATCGCCCTCCCCTAGTACATCCGCCTGCCCACTCTCAGATGGGTCGTTTATGTGAAACAGGAAGATGCCAAACAGGTATGCCAGTTATGCTATCATACCGGCCACATGATGGCCCAATGATAACACAAAAAGAGGAACCCCCATGAGTTTGACTACAATCTAGAAAGTGGTGTCTATAAAGTTGAGACAAAAACTTTTCTCCATCCCAAAGCCAAGAAATGTCTCCTGCAGAACCTGACAGAGGTCATGGACATGAAACGTCAGCAACTGGAGCTAGACGTCACCCAAAAAGGAAGCATGGGAAATGGAGGCGACCTAAGCAGCCTGAAGTGGATGATGAACCCTTCATGAAACCCAACCTTAAAGCTTACATAATGAATGGCGATATGGGACCAAACCCCATTGTACCTCGCCCATTGTAAGCATAGTGGACGATCTGCAAGGAAGCCCACTGGCAGAAAGCCAGCCCCAAAAATTCACCAAAGGAGAGCCAACTAACTCCAGCTCCTAAAAATTTGGCGAGTAAGCCCAACTAGCAAAAATTGGGTAATAAAGCAGCATGCAAATCTTCAGAAAAATATCCCATGCTGAAGCCCAATCATCATCCAGGGAGGCGAAACAAACAGCTTTGGCCGCTAGTCTCCCAAAATTACCTGTTCTGCTGAGAAGCCTAACAGTGAATCTGGTAAGCAATAAGAAAGTGTTTCCGCCAATCCTGCAAAAGCAGGTGTGAACAAAACGCTCCCAAAATTGGTGCTTATGCTGTCACCACTTTCAGTTGACCAGGAGACAGGGATGGCTACAGAATTTCTGGTGCACAAAATGCCTGGCAATAAAATTCCCATGCCCTTCAACTTCCCCTGCAAAGCACCACATGTCATGCGCTCTCCCTCAGCGACCACTGACACCAAAGCACCAACCTCCGTCCACAATTCAATTCATAACCTGGACAAACCCCCAACCAGCCTCATACCTGTAGGTCAGGCGACTTAAAATATTTATAGCAATCATGAATGCACGGGGGACGGCGAGCATTCAAAATGAGGAGGAGGAAGCTTCATTATTTTAAAATTGAATAATAATATCGATATAATTTTAATTTTGAAGATGCAAACATGAAGCTAAAAAGAAATGTCTCCAAACTCAAACTGCGATGCAACAAGCCATCCATGGTCCCTCCAGATAGGGTATCTTGTCCTTTGGATGGATCATGTGGCCATTGTTGCTCTGAATAAGAAGCTTGACCTGTTAATCATTATGGGTTCTCATGCCAGATGGATCTTAGTGTCTACAGCCACTGATAGAGAAACCAGCAAGAGCTTCCAATTGGTACTGGTGTACGCCTCACCAAAGCCCTATGAAACCGGAATTTTTGGAAGTATTTATCGGAGGTACCAACTGAAGAGACAACGGTCATACCAGGAGACCTGAACTGTTGGACAAACGCAAGTTAGGATATATTACTGACGAGTGAGTGTACCAATTGTAAGGCTGAGGATATGCTAGAATATCTGGTCAAATTGGGGATGTTCTTTAAAGTTAACAAGAATGATAATGACCCACTAACCTGACAAGGATGTCATATGATTCTACAAAGCACTGCAGACACGTTTGCACTTGGACTACATGCTCATGTCATCTAACCTCAATCCTCTGACGTTTAACGCAAAAGTCAGCATAAACTCTGAGAGTAACCATATGATCATCCACGTGGAGATCAACCTGAGCGAACCCCTGAGGACCTTTAAGTGGAAGATTGCACCAGCCGTGCTGAGTTATGGGAAGTGGTGCCAAGCAATTGAAACCAGGCTGGATCAAATGGTCACCTACTTGGATCATTGAACAGGAATTGATCCCCTGGAACAATGGGTCCAAATAAAGAAGAAAATAAAGCATGACAGCATGAAGTTTGAGAAAGCAAAGACCTACAAATGAACTGCCGCCGCGAAGCACCTGAAGGATGCCCTGAGGCGCCTGAAAGTTTCCCGCAGGACAGCAAAGACTGGTGGAGCGAGTACCAAATGACTCACAAGCGCCATCAGGCTTTAATGACTAAACAGGAATCAAAGCACCGGACGAATGCTACCTATCAATATTAAAGCCTAGTGGGGATGATGAACAAGGAGAGCCTAGCTTCCCTCAAGGATATCCGATCTAAAGCCAAGATTCGCCAGGTGGAAACCCAGTTGGGAGAACTATGCTCCAATCTTAAAATAATAAAGAGTGAGATCAGAAGTTTCTACGGGGAACTATTCTGATACCACAAGATGAGCAATGCTAAACTGAAATTACTCGACCTGGTCAAGCCATTGCTTGGGGGCCTGCTTGCTGAGTGATAATCAGATGTTAAGTGCCAAAATCACAATTACTGAAGTTAAGTGCGCGTTGAAGTAGTCGCCAGAGAGGAAATCCTCAGGCCCTGACAATATGTGCACAGAAAGTTACAGTGCTTTCCATGACCACATAGCAAAAGAGCTCACAATTTTTTCAACTCATGCCTAAAAACTGGATGCCAGATACCCGGGGGCCAGGAGACCAAAAAAGTACTTCTGTAAAATAAGGGGCTCTAAAGGCAACTTCAGAACTGGTGCCCAATTGCCTTGTCTAATTCCAACTACAAGCTCCTAATGCGAATTTTATCAAATAGTTTTATGGCAACCACCCCACATACCTTTCATCAGATCAGGAAGGGTTCATCAAGGGACGCACCATCTGGGACAGTATCAGGATCATCCAGAAAGTGTTACAGCCCATGCATGGATCTGAACAGGGATATCTCATGTTTTTCAACACGGAGAAGGCCTACAATCAGGTAGCGTGGCCCTTCTTGCATGCGCCATTGAAGGTGGTTGTTATCACTGACACTTTCCGTTCCTGGATAACAACACTGTGTTCAGGACTGACAACTATGGTGATTCTTGACAGATGGCCTTAACAATGATGTTGAACAGTTGACTGGACCTAAATCATCAAGTAATTTGGTAGGGGAAATAATACTAGCTGAAGCTAATTTATTATATATCATATCAAAAATATCAGTAATTATGGGTCAAAATATCATAAGTAAACTGGAGCTTGAGATTTGTGGCCTAGCAGTTCCACTTAATAATATTTGACTAAATGTCATGAACATAGGGACTTTGTTGGTTAAGTCAGACCTAATAGTAATTGACTTAATGACCCAAACTTATGGGCTTTGTTGGTCTATGTTGAAATTAGTTTCTAATGTCATCAAGTTCTTGATTATATCAGCTACTAATTAGTGGTAAAAATCGCCTTGGTATGAGCTACTGTTGCTTAAGAGGAGCGATGGTTTAGCTATTTTCAGACGCATCAGAGGAAACGCTGTCTTGAAATAATTATCAGTAAAACACCGACCATGAGACTGAGCTGAGTCACTGCAGAGCCTCAAAATTTGTAGACCCTCTGGATTCATAATCATGATCCACTGGCTAAGTGGCGATGTGAGGCGAGGTGACATGGGTAAGGTGTTTAACATTGAACCTATAAATTATCCTTAGTTTTATACAAATAGTAAACGATCTTTTAGCAAAACAAGTTGATAGTTGAATATAAAAGTTTTTATATCTTAATACTTTTTATTGTATTAAGTTGAAGAATCATTTGAGATCAGAAGGATCAGAGCAGTGAGCCATTGTACAAGTAAATGACAAAAGAATATAGCCTCAAAATGTCATTCCTAAGGAGTTTCTATCATAATTACTGTCGCTGTCTGGTCTATTGTCTCCATAAAATAGGCGCTCAAAACTCCATTGTACTCAGAAGAAGAACAAGACCATCTGAAGTAGGCCAAAACTTCAACAAGTGTCGCTCATGGCTGGGATGGCAGATGGGTGACCATACTGAGCAGGGGAGCAACCACTGACTATATCAATTTTATAATAATGAATTTGAGAAATTTCAAGACTCAGCGGACATGATGAGTCATCAAATTGATATTATCACTGAAGAAGTTTTTATCAATGAGAAAAATAACACTATACATGAAGAAGTGAATGATTTAAAGAAATTATTCAGAGAAAAGGATTAATTAATTTATGCTCTTCAATTTTAAATGACCAATCTGAGTGATATAAATTTGAAATATTAAAGGATTGGGATAATGGTCAAAGCCAGAATGCTTAAAGCAATTTTACTGACAGTAAGACCTCTAAATAATTTAATCCTGAGCCACGTCGGCCAATGCCACTTAGAATGGTTGTTTTGGCCAACTTAAATTTCTCCAACTGTATTGCACCTCAGCGCCCTAATACGCCTGGTTAAGCCAGCAAAGAAGTAGTCACACTACAAATGAGCGGGAGAATGATAATTACAGACCATCAAAACTTTATGATCTGATAATAATGAAAGTGTAGTCACTTTTGTCAAACGCTTTGAAATGGCCATGTATGGGGCCATTAACCGCAACAAAGCAGCTAATATTATCAACTGCTTAGATGAGTGGAGCATCGAGCTAATTATGCCTCACTTGGATGAAAACCCAACCTACGCCAAAGTCAAAAAAGCTGTGATTTGTGAAATGGAGGTCCAGAACAAATGATAACTAAAAATCTAAATTCATGCATATCAGCTTTAAGAAAAATGAGATTATTGTCAAATTTGCAGATCAACTCTATAGCGAAGTCTAAATTCTCCTAGGCGCGAAGTCCATGATTTATTTTGATGCCAAGATTGCATTACAACATGCAGTACAACCCTACCAAAATTTTTCAAACACCTTATTGCCTGCTTTTGTACAAAACCTTGCAATAGCTGAATGGGTAATTTTTTGCGCAGATGTCCACAAAATTATGGCCCACCCAATACTGGATACAGATCAGTACCTGTTGCCCCTGCAAGAAAACCCTTTGAATATATAAGAAAATCAGCAGTAATTAGCCTGTTAAAACTGAGCCAACTGAAAATGCAAGAACCCTACGCTCATTAAATGCTATCATTTGTTACAACTGCAATTGTAAAGGGCACTTTGCTTCCAGATGCCATCACAACAGTTTAAATGTAGTCCTTACAGATAACGTGAAGAAGGAGGGAAAAGATCAAGAACAATAGATGCAGGGTGCTCTATTGTGCTGGAAACGCCAGTACCACCTGACCAACAAGAGCATACAGGCCATGGGGCCTTGATTATCAATGTAACGAATTCTATTATAGTACCAAATGAAGATTCTATGAACACACATGCGATGACTTGCTCACAGAGTAAGGTTGTCATACCTGAAGCCTCTGAAGTAGTTGATAAATGATATGTGCAACAAATACTTGAGAATATTCTGACCAAAGGGCCAAGCAATGCAGCAGATACCTCAAGCTTAAAGGGAGTTAATATCTATTCCAATTGACACATTCATCAACAAATGCCCAAGTATTAGAAATGCTCTGATGCACACTCTTAACTCTTTGGATTCATCCAATATCCATTAGTAAGCTCTATTGATTCTTATTAGAAAAGAGAAAAGAAAAAAGAAAAAAGAAAAAAACGGAAAAAAACAAAAACATAAAAAGTAAAAATATAATGAAAATAATAATAATAAACACATAAAGAAATGAAAAACCAATATCAATTAAAAAATAAATTTAGTTCATGATTTCTAAAGCCTTGTTACCACTGGGACTGAATGACCCTTCTTTGGGAGGAAGAGGAGAGTGAGATCAAAGCCAATGGAGTCAGTTTGGATTCACCAAGGATTTCTGTAGTTGCAGCAGGCGTAGAAGTTGAACTTTTTTGGAACTGTCTGTGGGATCTGCCAATGGATGCCACAAATAATATTTTAAAACGAGATAGTTTACTTTTTATCTTAAGTATAAAATGACAATTATTATGGTTTTTATGTTTTTTATAAAAAAGGCAGGGCCAAACCAGAAAGGGTCCTTTTATCAATACTAGCTTTTCCTATTTAAACTAGTTCAATTTTTGAAACCATCAAGATTTGAGGTAAAAGAATGCAAAGCTCTGTCTTCCAAATTAGGGAATATAGGCTTTAGGCCTATCAAATTGAAGATAAAATTTTTGGAGGTAAAACTGACCCATGCGGTAATGATTTGATAAAATGTATCCAATCACGAGTGAGTAAAATCTTTTCACCTTGGTGGTGGTCTGACTCAGTTGGTAATGATTGGGTATTGTTTACCCTATCATCTTTGAGTAAAATCTTTGCACCTTGGTGGTGGTTAGACTCAGATTGTAATGATTGGTTAACTCGCACCCAATCATTGATGGGTAAAATCTTCTTGCCTTGCAGAGGTTCTGATCCATGCAATATTATACTCCTCATATTTGACCAAGGGAGTCAGAGTATTTCTATTATTAATATTTATTGTTTAAAGACGATTATTGTGATAGATCATATTTTTCCATTGGTTAGGATTCCACTGAGAATCCACCAAGGTCTTTTCGCCATGGATACTCATATCATCAATATCCATAATATTATTTGTTGATCAGGCAGGAGATGGGCCAATTATAATAGCAGAATTGGGAACACTGATACCTCCAACATTCTTTTCTTTAAATCAAAAGGAGAATGTCTGACATTGCCCCTTAAGAATGTTGGTAGGGGTGTTGCAGTTATGGTAGGATAATTCCTCATTATCCACTTGAAAAGTAGGAAGGGGGAGCGGAGCTTATTGTCAGCCTGCCCTTTTTGTCACAGTTTTAGCAGGGTTAGTGTACATGAAAGAGTAATCCTTCTTGCTGGGTTTTGTATTAGCTAAAACTAAGGGTACTTCATAATTGAGTAATGACAAGATCCCTCACTTCTTAACGATGATGCCATCATACTCAATCATAAATTGAGTTCCTATGAGAATATCATAAGTGTTGTTTTCTAAGGCCACAGTGGGGGCTGATAGGATAAACCTCCCAATACAAATGGGAAGGGATGAGTAATCACCCATCGCGAGGGTATTATTAGGACCAGCGGTTCCAAAGTCTTAGTTGTATTCCAAGTCAGGTGCAAGCTTGATATTTTTCATCAGCTTGGAGGAGATTACATTCACCGGGGAGCCATTATCTAGGATGGCCATTACTTGAACTTTTTGAATCACCACTTCGACCTTTGTGAGGATCCCCCTAAAAGGGGGTGATAGCACTAAGACCTCCCTAAGATGGAAATTGGAGGTTAGTTTACCTGCAGTCACGGGGTAATTTTCTTTGATGGACTTCATAGTGTGACTATTCTGGATAGGGCGTATAAGATGAGACACCACCTCATCTGCGTCACTAGCAGTACCAATAATAATTGGTTCCCCCAGAACTTGGCTGAGATACATTTCTTGTTAGTTGACTGTATACTTCCTTCAACAGCACAGGGATTTCCAGAGAAGTTTTTATTTCTTTTGCTTTGATTTCGCATTCAGTCAGGCGACGTGCCAAATATTTGGTATTTTCCAATGAAGCTTTGAGAGCTAACTTCTTTCCTAGCTGAACAACCTTGGCCACGAGAGTGGTGGTGGTGCTAGATGGTTCAAGCAGCAGACGACGTTCAAGCTCATCAACACGCAGAAAGGCCTGAGTTAACTGTCGCTCCACCTCAGCCACACGCTGTTCATATTTCTCTTGAAGGACGGAGTCATGGGCTGAAAGGTCATGACACGTTTGCTCATTTTGCTTTTCAAGTTCCTTAGCAAACTCCTCCAACAATGAGCGAGTGCTAGTGGAGGATGCGTTCAGTTCATCCCGGAATATCTTTATGGCCTCCTCAACATACTTTACAATCCCAGTGTCCATAGTAATAAGTTGGTCATGTAGCTGTATGATGAAATTGCGATTAGCTTCCACACCAGATTTAACTGCTCCAAGATGTTTGGAGGTCAGTTGATACAACTTTTCATAGGATGAATTCAGAGCTGCATGGGTATCTAGGTTTCAATGAAGCTCTTCATGATGACCAGCTAAGAGATGCATCATATGGACCAAAGCAGGGTGAGCAAACTTGCGGACATAGGTGGTCAAATTTGTAAGCTGACCATAGGTCTCTGGAAGGACACTAGTTTCATAGAGAAACAAGTTGTGTTCCTCTACCAATGACGCTTGTTCTCGAGATGCAATGTCACCTGGGTTAAGGATGCCATGAGTAAGGTCTCTTACAGCTTCAGTGGCTGGCCAGGTGATGCAATAAGACTCAGGTATTAATATGGGCTCAATGTGTTCTTCTTCAAACATTAAAGCAGTAGGGCTGTCCATTTGATCCTCTTCTTCAATTCCTTCCTCATTTCATACCCAACGGGTGACACTCTCCATTTTTTTTTTTTTTTTATACTTATTGAAGTATGCAGGGGCTCAACCCCTGTTGTGAGCACCAATTTGTGGGATCCGCCAATGGATGCCACAAATAATATCTTAAAACGAGATAGTATACTTTTTATTAAAAGTATAAAATGAAACTTATTATGGTTTTTTATGTTTTTTATTAAAAAGGCAGGGCCAAACCAGATAAGGTCCTTTTATCAATACTAGCTTTTCCTATTTAAACTAGTTCAATTTTTGAAACCATCAAGATTTGAGGTAAAAGAATGCAAAGCTCAGTCTTCCAAATTAGGGAATATAGGCTTTAGGCCTATCAGATCGAAGATAAAATTTTTTGGAGGTAAAACTGACCCGTGCAGTAATTATTTGATAAATTGTATCCAATCACCAGCGAGTAAAATCTTTTCACCTCGGTGGTGGTCTGACTCAGTTGGTAATGATTGGGTATTGTTTACCCTATCATCTTTGAGTAAAATCTTTGCACCTCAGCGGTGGTTAGACTCAGATTGTAATGATTGGTTAACTCACACCCAATCATTGACAGGTAAAATCTTCTTGCCTTGCAGAGGTTCTGATCCATGCAATATTATACTCCTCATATTCAACCGAGGAGTCAGAGTATTTCTATTATGAATATTTATTGTTTTGAGCCAATTTTTGTGATAGATTGTATTTTTCCGTTGGTTAGGATTCCACTGAGAATCCGCCAAGGTCTTTTCGCCATGGATACTCATATCATCAATATCCATAATATTATTTGTTGATCAGGCAAGAGATGGGCCAATCATAATAGCAGAAATGGGAACACTGATAACTCCAACATTCTTTTCCTTAGATCAAAAAGGAGAATGTCTGACACTGTCAAAGCATAGCTGGTTAAACCAGCCTGAGAAACCAAAGGCAAAACGCCAGAGTTAACTGTAGCACACAGCATGGAAGTGCTGGATTTTTAAGAAGAAAAGTTTATCCAGAGCTGAGAGACTATTGATGTAGCGCTAAAAATTCTGAAGGTTGAGAAAAATTTAGGTGTTGTGACCAAGGAAGAAGAATACCCTCTGCTTTTATCCAGTTAAGGTGGGGGAAGTGTTGAATGGTTGACTGAACTTAAATTGTTGGGTAATTCAATAGGGGAAATAATGTTATTAGCTGATGGTGATTATTATGTATCATATTGAACTTATCAGTGATTATAGACTAAAAATATCATAAGTATATCTGAATCTTGGGATTCAAGGCCTAGCAGTTCCACTTAATAATACTTGACTAAATGTCATGGGCATAGGAACTTTGTTGGTTAAGTCAGGCCTAATAATAATTGACTTAATGACCCAAACTTATGGGCTTTGTTGGTCTATGTTGAAATTAGTTTCTAATGTCATCAAGTTCTTGATTGAATTAGTTACTAATTAGTGGTAAAAATCACCTTGGTATGAGCTACTGTTGCTCAAGAAGAGTGATGGTTTAGCTATTTTCAGACGCATCAGAGGAAACGCTGTCTTGAAATAATTATCAGTAAAACACTGACCATGAGACTGAGCTGAGTCACTGCAGAGCCTCAAGATTTGTAGACCCTCTGGAGTCATAATCATGATCCACTGGTTAAGTGGTGACGTGAGGTGAGGTGTCTGGGTAAGGTGTGGTTAACATTAAAGCCTATAAATTATCTTTAGTTTTATACAAGTAGTAAACGATCTTTTAGCAAAAGAAGTTGATAGTTTAATATATAAGCTTTTTATCTTTAATAATTTTTCATTGTATTAAGTCGAGGAATTACTTGAGATCAGAAGGATCAGGACATTGTGCCATTGTACAAGTAAATGACAAAAGAATATAGCTTTAAAATGTCATTCCTAAAGAGTTTCTATCATAATTACTATCACTGTCTGGTCTATTGTCTCCATAAAATAGGCGCTCAAAACTCCAATTTATCTCAGAAGAAGAACCAGACCATTTGAAGTAGGCCAAAACTTTAACAAATGATATTCCAATAAGTCAGGGTCTCCACAAAGGCAATCCTATGTCACCAAACCTATTCAGCTTTACAGACAACCTCCTTTTGGCAGCAGTGGACGTGAAACTTGAGGGCCTATTCTATCTCAACCAGTGGCTGCTGAAAATGCAAGCCTTTGCCAATGACACTGTAGTTGGTATCAGCTCTCTGACCAATCTTCAAGGCACCAAAGAGCTTCTTAACATATTATAATTAGTGTCAGACGCAAAGATAAACCCAGACAAAACTACTGTAATGATAATTGGTGTCCATAATTTCAGCCCACTCTCCAACATAGCGCTAATACAGAATACACAGATGATCTGCTACTTCAGAATTTTATTCAGCAATAAGGGTCTGATGGTACTTGAAACTGAACATGAGGCTTTGTCAAGTCTGTTAGCCAATATGGCCTGCTAGAAACATGCACACCTCAACCTTGTAGAAAAAAGTGCTGACTGTCAACATCTTCATCTTATCCAAACTCTGGTGCTTAGACCGCGTGCTATCCATGAGCGCAAACCTGGAGAAGAAAATCAAGACCTTTCTTTGCACCTTCCTCTGGTTCAAGAAAAAAGCAGCGCCAATCGCCCTCAATACCCTGTTCAAACCAAAGCGCAAAGGAGGAATGTGCATGCTTGATTTTGTTTCCCACGCCTGAAGGATATTAACCAAGTCCTTCATCCAGATAATGCAGACACACATGTGCTACCTGGATTTTGCGTGAAACGTTAACTGGGCAAGAACCCAGGGCCTTCAGGAGCCAGTTTCCTCTCACTCCTTTCATTCATGGACGTGAAAAAACCCAGAATACCCGCCCAAACACCAGCTCTTACTACTGGAAGTTGTGCAATCGGGCATTCAGCATGGTGGTTGGTCATTCAAAGATTCAGTGCATAAGCTAACAAGATTTGTTGGGATGTTGACTCCCATAATTGTGTAATAAATTCTACAATTATCTGGGAGGAACGTAATTATTATCCACTAATTTGCATTTAAAGTAAACAAAATCCTCTTCAAGTCAACGCCAATTGAGTATGGAAAAGTGCTATAAAACTCAGGCGCAATCAACCTGTTTGACACCATATCCTCGATGACTGGGTGGCTGAGGGCTAATATACTAACTAACCACTTAATTAGCTGATTTTAGGCTTAATTCCTGACTAGTTACACTAAAGAAAAGGTCAGTCACCTGATATCCTACACTGTGCAATCAAATCTGGTAAGCCTAGAGGACTGGACTACCTGGTCAAAGTCTGCCCCATCTGAGCCAAACTGGAAGCAGATATTGGCCACTGCTATTTATGAATGCGCCATCTTCCTCATGTACTGTTCCACAATGAGGTATCTCCTTTCAGGCGTTAAGTCCCTGGAGGAGATGCACCCGTTGAAGAACCTGTTTTATTGCATCAACCCTGCAAACATCTTTCAATCCATCTACATTTCTTCCTCTACCATTATTGTATATGGGTTGTACATTTGGCCCTCGTTGCCAAAGGTTTTGGCTATGACCGTCCCATTACAAAGGTTTGGTGTTGAAGAAAATACAGATATTATCCAACCAGCTCCACTGGATCACTAAATTTTTGCGCATAATCCCCAGGCTTTATAAAGCTTCACGCTTGGCTTTCCCTGCCAGATCAAACATCATACATAATGAAGAATTGAATTAATTAAGAGTCCAATGGCCTGTAAGCTTATCAGCACTAAAACCATTGTAAGTGATGGCGATTGCCAATCAGTAATGGTCAGTGATGCTAGTTGGCTAGCAGCCCCCTTCCCAGTCTTTTAATCTCAAATGAACCTTTATGTTCTACCCTTCCCTCTTACTTTCTTTCGCTTTTTCTTAATAGAAAAGAATTTTTAAAATAATCCTTACAAAAGTAATATAGAATCTAAGTTGGAACATCCTCATTTTTTGAAAAAGAAGAGAATCCAAATTGGTCCAGTAGAATCAGAGTTATGCATAAACAAACATAGAAATAAAAAATATATAGGTCAAATTGATTACATTCTCATCTTTATCAAAATCAGTTAATGATTTATAAGTAATACGTTTTAAAAACATTTTTATTTTTAAAAACTACACACTTTTTATAAATTTTTCTAATAGGTTATTGTATTATCGTTGGAGATACATTAGTATGCTAGACAAAAGCTCTATCCAGTCTGGAAAATAGTTAACTTAAACTTTTGAATTAACCAATTACCAACTGCTTGGTAAAAGTAAACTTATTGAAACAACCAAAACTCACCAACAACTTACACATTGTTAAAATCTGGCTTTCTTGCTGATCGTTTCCAGAAGTTAATTGCACAGGTTCAATTATGTGCACAATTTGCGTTGCTTGATAGTAATAGATATATGAGTGATAATAGTATGAAGATTATTATCTGTAGCTGAATAATAAGACTGGTTGATTGGTGGTCCAACGCTAAACTTGGAATGATCCACGAAATACTGATCATATTGACAATTAGGGACTTCTTCCCTATTCTGGATGAACCTAATCCACTCTCAGATTCACAGGTTCCCAGTCTTAGTTCCCGTCATGCTGAGTCAGTGGAGAACTGCTTTAAAGATCTGATTTTTATAAAGATAATCAATCCTTACTCTTCTTCACACAAAAGAGTCAACAATTATTGTACTACAACAATAATAAACTGAAGATGAATAGAACTTATTACTACCACACAATCTACTTTATTATTATAGCAAATTAGGGAATTTATAGGGGTATTCAGCGCCTAACTACTTGGTTGGCACCTCAGTAAGGAAACGGCAACCATTGCTGTTAAGTTTCCCTTCAAAGTATCTTCCAGTGATGGTCTTCTACATTAGGTTAAAAATCCCTCCATTGGACATACCAAAGACCTGAAAATGGAAAGAGCCATAAAACATGTCCCTAACGTATTTTCTTAATCACAGCAAACCAACCACATTTGGCTAGCGGCCTGCTTATACAATGGGACTCTTTACCCATTATAGCAGGTCGTGAACCAACTGAGTGGTTTGCTAGTTGAAGGCGGCATTAATCACATCACAACTCCTACATAAAAACCCAATCAGTTGGTGATGAAACCTGACTGATCCCAATTGGTACATTTAATAGTTAATCAATGATCAACTATCAGATGCTTTAATATTGTCAGCAACTCTGCACAACAAGATCTTAGGCATTTGCATGGATCAACCCCAGTGGATCTAAACCCAGAGAATTACCCAAAATCCACTAACGTTGTTAGACCAGTATTAAAATCAACTTAATGTCCAATTCATTTGTTAGCGGGACTTATCCCCTAGCAAACCAGCGGATAACCTAGTAATCTGAAAAGGTGGGCAAAAATCCTAACACAATATCAATTAATTTTTCAAATCAACTAATCACTAACCGTTTACTAAAACCATCATGCTTATTTAATCTTAAACCACCAACTTCTTGGATAAACCAAGAACTACTTAATCATCCAAATAGTAAACTATTCACCCGTAACAATATACAAATTACAATTAAAAATATCAAGGATATAGTATTTTCACTTATTACATTTAAAACTTCTTATTTTATTATGAAAATTAGAATATTTCTTTAAGGTGCACATAGACCCCATTCTCCACCTATAGCCAAATCTATATAACTCTTCATACTGTAGTTTTAGTTGGTCATCATGCACATGCTGTTGAGAGACTAGGGGATTCTGTTGTATTAACTGAAAGGTGGCTGGTGGCATAGCATAACTCTCAAGGTTTTCAGAGTCATCAATTCATCAGTTGTCATCAGTCATCCTGGGTGTTTATGACTAAAAACACCTAGGGAAAGATAATAATCAAAACTTAAGGATAATAAAAACAACAGAAAATTAAACTCTATAATCTGATAATTTATTGTGATAAGAACCAAGGGTATTTATACCTGTTTTTAGGGATACTCCAGAGCCTAGAATGTTATAGGAGAATCAACTGATTTAAGATAAAAAACGAATATTCATAGAATGGGGAATTACTATTCTAATGAATAATACAGAATTATTAACCTGATCAGCAATGAACATACACTTGCTTTTATTATTATAGATATGTTACCACACTCAACTAACTGATTGATTGATAAGCATTGATAAGTTACCACACCCAATAAATTGATTTATTAATAAGCACAATTAACAACTAAACAATAATGGTTTTTATTAAGCTAGTGACACTAAATCACTGGATTCATTTATTGTAAATTTCCATTGTGTCATTACTGCAATATAATTACTATTTGATTTAGCTTATCTAATGTTTAGTTTTCTGAATAACCTATTTATTTTATCTATTTTTTTATATTCCTATTAGTTGCTTCTAAAACAATTTTTGCAATAATAAAATATTATAGCATTATATTTTACATTTATAATAAAGACACAACTTAAATAAGATTTTTTATGCCATGTTAGAGATGTAAATTTTGGACTTTATTATTTCATATAAGATAGATATAATTGCTATAGTAGTTGTATATTTATTATATATACTAATCTTAATAAAGAGGTCTTTTGACTTTTCTTTCTCTTTGCAATCACTTTTGCAACCTATTCAATTCAATTCTAAATCTAGTTTGATAATCTCACAGAGGAGATTAGTCTGCGCCCATGTCAGGGAGCAGTTGGGTAAGCAAGGTAAGAGGAGCAGGTGGAAGGCCCGCGGCCTCCAACGTTCAAAAGCGCCCCAGAGAATCCGTCAGAATTGACAAAAATACTAAGAAACTGGTGGTAACTATTTCCCCGGAGATACTTGCATGGCAAGCACAATGCAACCAGTACATCAACACGCCGCACTCCCAGCCTCTTTCATCGGTGGAATATGGAATCTGCGTGTTTCTGGACATCCAACAAATGGCCTTATGGGAAAAATTTTGTGAAGATGTGCACACCTTTTTCCCAACCGCGGTGTATGTCGCACCTCACTCCATGTCACACGGTTGGCTGGACCTAGGTTTCAAAAACAAAGAGGCAGCAGATGAGGCTGCTGCAGTGCGCATAGTGGTCAACCTCCCTGAAGGGCAATGGGTCATCAAAACCAAATGCACCAGATGGACGAAATCAAACCAAATTTTCCTCATGTTTGACTTCTTGCCTACTACAGTAAAGCGTGACAATTTGGAACAACACCTGAAAGATGGTCTCGCCATATATGGCAAAATACAATCTTTCAAAATGCAACGCTTCATGCTAATGCCACACTTTGCACTGGCAAAGCCATCGCAGTTCTGACCCTAACTGAGGAGATCGCAAAAGACCTAACCCAGATCCCGCACTCCACTTTTATTAATATCAAAGGGCATACCACCCACCCATTCTGGGTGACCGTGGACAGCGCGCCCCCCATCTGCACCCACTGTGACGCGTTCAGCCATAAGGCGCACGCATGCCCCACTAAGGAGGGCGTCACATTCCAAGAGCACCCCTCAGCAGCTATGGCCAGTGGAGAGGCGCACCATGAACCAACCGTAAGCACCAAAGAGGCTTTCCCATGGGGAGCACAAGGCTGCTACCTACTGGTAAAGCCCATCTCCCCACAAAAGCAGAAGAAGGTCAAGCAGGCCCGCAGGGACGCAGCCAAGAAAGCGGCCAAAGCCACCACCACTATCCCACACTCCCAACGCCAGGAGGACATCAAAACCTTTCGCGGCAGAAGCAGGTTGGGAATCCATCATCCAATCAGATGGGGAAGCCCATGCCAATTGGATCACCCAATCTGAGGATCCAATGGGGGATTCAATCTCACCCAATCATTGCAACTAAGCTCTGGTTGAAACTGACCAGGGGCAAATCTGACCAGAAAATTTTTTTCTTTGACCAGAATGTTGATGCACCGCAATCACCTGCATCCACACTGCAAAAAATTCATCCAACGTCGGGGAAACAAAAAGCAAAGGCAAAAGCCAATGCAAACTCTCTGCTAAAATCATCAAAAATCCTGATAGCGTTGCTGCTAACACCCGCGCTGCTGTGAAGGCCCATGGGGATCTAGAGGAGGCTAGTGGGCCTGGGTGCTCACCCCCTCGCACCTAAGGTATGATGGGGGAAACCTTCACTTTAGGGACGTTGAATATCGCCAGACTAAGGCCTCGCCATCCCAGGCTAGGAAACCGAGTTTTTTAATACAAAATTTACCTGTGGATATCCTGGTCATCCAGGAGTCCCACTGTCCACAAGGTTCCGAGGAGGCTTGGAAAACCATGCTCCTACCATCCCTATCCTTTTGGTCAGAGCACTGTGGGGTGCTAGTTCAGAGAAACAATTTCTTCAAATTTGTATCATCAGAAACATTCCTAAATGGCCAAGTTCTTGTTGTCACCTTCAATGTGGGCTGATGTAGCGCATGCAATCATCAATATCTATGCCCCAAATGGTGCACGCGAGCGTCAGGAATTTTTCTTGTCAGTCAAATCCCTCCCACTACCCCCATACCTGTTCATAGTCAGTGACATGAACTGTTGGCTAAACACACCAATGGACCAGTGGCCTTCCTCACCCCACGCCCCCCAGGGTCATGTAGAACTGCGCATTCTAAAGGCCACCCTCAGGCTAATGGATGCGCTGCTGTGACATGCCCCACTGCTCAAAAACATGACGCGCCCCCATGTCCACAACAGCCAATTAAGGTCCATGACCCGCATCGACCTTATCTTAATGCTGGCAAAATTCCAACCCCACATCTCCCACTTTAAGACAACAAAAATGGAATTCTCTGACCACCAACTGGTCTCGATAACCTACCACCTACCCACCACAGTGGCCAGGGCCCCACATTGGTGCAAGCTCCGCCCCCCCAAACTCGCGTCACCAGGATTCTCCACTTGGGTGGAAAAAGCAACTTTGACAAAAGAGTTTGTAACACTGTTCTGCGCAGACCCCATCTCCACATGGGCAACCTTCAAAGAGGATACCATCCACCACTCTCGCCACCTCTCCTCCAGATGCTCACAAGCCACATTGGCGATCATTTCGTGCACTCTGGCAGAATTGGCACACCTGGAGTCCAATTTCTCCGCTACAGGATACAGCCCTGCATGGGGCTGGAAATGGGCAGAAGCAGCCGCCCACCTCGACGCGCTTGAAAAACAACACAAACATTGGGTTTTTGTTCAATACAGGGCCAAACGCATCACAAAGGGTGACAAGTGCACCGCATACTTTTTTGAAATTTTTTTCGCACCACGCCAGAGTGTGGCCTGCACACAGGTGTGAAGATCAGATGATTCCACCACGGATATGCCAGCTGAAGTGGCAATCGAAACACAGAAGTATTACTCTGAGTTATACCAATCCGATCCAATTCAGACAACCAAAGTGGCAGAATTTCTTGACTGAGCCCACATCCACACCATTTCTTGATACCCGGAAATAATGAATTTAATTACTCTGAACAAATTATGGACAGCCATCCGCGGTGCACCTAACTGGAAATGCCCAGGCCCAGATGGCATCCCATATGTATTCTACAAAAAATACTTTAAATATACTCCCCACTACTTCTTGCTTCACTTAACCAAAGCCTGTTGGAAACGCGCCTCCTACCAGGAGGACATGAGGCCTTTACAGTCACACTTTTCAAGAAAGGGGATAAGCTAGACTTAGCCAACTGGCGCCCCATTTCTTTAACCAACACGGACACAAAAGTTTTAACAAAAATCATGGCTAACCGTTGAGGGATTATAGCATCTGCCACCATCACCCCAGAACAATTCAGCTTCATACCCAGAAGGTCGATTTGGGATAATGTGCACTCTGTGGCTAATGTATGTCAGTCCACAGCCTCTGGGGCACTTGTATTCTTGGACCAACAGAAGGCCTATGATAGAGTAAACTGGGAATACCTCAGGGCCTGCCTCCATCAATTCCACTTACCCCCTCGCTTCATCAACTGGGTGATGCTGCTCACGGAATCTGCAACAATGGCAGTGCGTGGCCCTGGCTTCCTAACGGAAGTAGTCCGCCCTCAAAGGGGCTTGCGACAAGGGGACCCCCTCAGCCCACTCTTATACAACTTCAGCCTTGACCCACTACTGCGAAATGTGAATGCCCAACTCACTGGGGTCCATGTGCCAGGCCAAGCCTCAGTCAAGATAATGGCATTCGCAGATGCTTGTGTGGTTGGGGTGTCTAATAACCAAGATGCACGCGCGCTTGGAGCTCTCATCCAGGAGTATTCCCGGGTAAGCAACGTGGCACTGAACGCTTCCAAAACTGAAATCATCCTCCTTGGTCAGTTTCAGAAATGCTGGACCCCAGCAATTAGTTCCCAACCTGGCCCATCTGCTCACCCACATCCTCGCCCTACTAACTCAACACACCGCCCCACTGGTGCTCCCAATTGTACCACGCCCTACCATAGGACCAGTACGCCATTTGGGCGTGTGGATGGAGGCAGGCGGATACGCGTCAGCAGTAATGGAGTGCCGTATTCTGGACAACGTGACGAAGCGAATCGCCTCTCTCAGAGCCCACCCTACTTCCCTTACTGGCAGGGTTGTTTTAGCCAACTCTATGCTCCTCTCCAAAGTCTGGTTCAGAGCCCACGCCATCCCCTTCTCACCAAGCTTCTTCAAATCCTTGTATGCCTTGCTGCAAGGATGGCTTTGGTCAGGCCGCCCTCTACCAGTACGGCTAGAGGTCATGTTTGGCCCTCATCATCATGGTGGCATGGGCCTGCTTGACTTCAAAGCCCATGCTGCCAAGATCCTGGGCACCTGGATTGCGGCCGTCTATGCCCCTACATTCCCTCCCAACACTGGTCCCATGAAGCCTGCTCCAACTTCTCCCGCGCCTTGGGCCTCAACAACCCATTGAACCCACACTCCCTGATGAAATACCTCACTTCACACCCATCGGCCACAGGCCCTCACGGGACTAAAACCCACTACAAATGAAACCTCCTCTCCATGCGGAGCGCTGAGTGGAGAATTTGTATTAGCGGACACACAGCCCAGAGAGGCCGCCCCTCTCCTCAGTTCACACAAAAAGTACAGGAGCTACTCATCCAAGATGGCGTGATCCCCACACGGCCCCATGTCCTATCCAGGGTGGACTACCTGGATATGATGGACATCTTTTACTCCATTGAAACCCAAAAAACTATCTGGAAATACACACACCATCCTCTGTTGCAGCCTCAAGTCCGCTCCCATGTGTGGCGCTGCCTGAGGCGGGTGTGTCATACAGCCAAGCGCTCTAACACTTTACACTCATCCTGTGTCGTGTGTGGCCATTATGGAACACTGTTCCACCGCCTGAAAAAGTGCCCTACCTCTAAAGTGATATGGCGCGAAGTTCAACGTCTGCTGGGCCAGGATCAAACGCATCCCTTCAGTCTGTCAAGAGATATATTTTCTCTATCAATGGCCTCCCCCTTATGCCCTCCCTTCATGCTTTGGTGGTTGCAATCGCCATGTGGACCATCCACACGATTGTCTTAGATGCCATCGCAGGCTCCACCCCCACCCTCCCAGAAGCTGTCCACAGATTCCAGTCTCATTTGGTGGACCACTTTCAAGCGTGGATGTTTGGATACCTCCCACCGCGTTGCTGACAGCTGGTCTCCTCCTGGTTCCCAGTCTGGTTCATCAAATCAGACCTCTTCCTCCACACGTGCTCAATTGTGGCTATGGCCCCTTCACACGTTCCCTCCCCCTCCCCATAAGTGGCGTTCCCGCTGGCAACAAGAGATAGCATCGCTTCTCTGGGGTGCCTCCCCTGGTACTAAGTTTTGTCTCTTCTGAGTCATATTTGGAAGTGTCCATCCCATAGTTGGCCTTCCCCGCAATAAATTTAAAATTTAAAATAAAGAGGTCTTTTGTGTAGGACCTTTATACCAAACCTTACCTATTAATTCAGGTTATTCTTAATGAATATATATGTCTTATATTCAAGGGGCTTATCTTCATAACCCTAGTAAAACTTTTGTAGTTAGTTGAAAATGGTTTATTAATTTGATTTTGCTTCACATACTCATATACTTAGTACAAAAATGCCTGAATTTTATCCTTATTTAAAGTAACTCAGATACTGTTTAAGGATATATATGATTCTTACAGTGAATATGGTGCCTGAGTAGTAGAGGTGAGTCCAGTGACATTGCATGCCCCCTTCAGTCCAGGTATTGAACCTGGGCAGGAAATATAGATACCCATGTGGGAGTTGTACACCAATACCCTAAACTGGGATGGTGATTAACAATCCAGGCTATGGAGCTTCTTGTCTATCAAAAAACAGCATATGAAGAGTTTCTGAGATTTATTAGTCTATCTTTTACCAATTATCTTTGATAAGTGCGTTTTATCCTAAGATTGACCTACCTCATGTAAGATATATTACAGCAATACTTTTATACTTATATATAAATCTGCTATTGGGGAAGTTGGGTCAGGTTGTTTTCAAACAAATTTTATAAAAAGGCCCCAAATCATTATTGAGATACTAAAGTTTTCATGTGCTCTTATTTCAGATTACTTAGCACCTTTTATGCTCAAAGATTAAGCATCTAAATGGCTAGATTCTATAACTAAGCTACTAAAAACGAAAAATTGACTATAATAAGTTTCTAGAATATTACAATTTCTAAGAATATTTCAGATCTTTAAAAAAACTCTTAAATACTTATTTCTAAAACAAATCCATTTTATTTTAACAGCCATACTTATTTTAACTCGATTTTTTCAATTAATTGAAATTCCTATAAGACCTGCTATTTTAGTCACAATTGTTTGAATACTTATAATATATCTCAATTTATATCATTTTTTTCTCAGTAGCTTATTACATCTCCAATCATGGCACATTCCATCATACTTCTAAATGACATTATATACCAGTATTTAACTCACTCCTTCCATCTTGTAGCACAATATTAGGACTCCATGAAACTCTAAAGGTTTGACCGATAGTGAAGATATCAAAAAATATAGCTGCTTTTCCCAGCTCAACCTGCTCAAGTGCGCCAATGCCCTCACATTTACAAGCGTTGTCCTAACTTTTTTTAACCTAATTTTCTAATCAAAATAAATTGCTACAATTCATTCTTTGGACTTTTTCCCAAGTAATTTGGTGAAAGTTGGTGCATTCTGCATCCGTTTCTTTGTACTGGTAAAGATACTCATCCATTTCACTTAAAGGTCGTAGGGCCCATACTAACTTAAATTTCTTGGCTTTTTAGGTAGTTCTTTATACATGATAGCTTTTATTTCAAAAAGAACTTTGGGCTACCTGATTTTTGACGTCTTACTTGAGCCTAGCTTAAGCTTTATTATACTTCCTTAAAGATAACTTTGTGTCATTAATCGTAATATCATTTCTGGTGTGGACTGAAGAACAAGCAAGAAATTTCTAAATCTAAAAGTTTCATGTCAGCTTCCCTTATTAATATGAAACACAACTTGGAAAAAAGCTGGGTAATGGCCAAACATGATAAGGTTAGAACCAAGGAGTTATTTAAGGGTTTTGAAAATATTGGATCATTGGATTTAGAATAAAAAATTATGTTGACAATGAAAGCATAGTGTTACATTTAGTTTCACTACAGGTAACTGGTCAGCATAGTTAATACCATTTTACCAAATTTGGGATATTTGCCTTCAGTCTAAAAGTGAGCTTAGAGATACTTGAGTTACTAGAATACCATCAGCTAAATTTTTGGTCCTATTAGCTGAGATTTGCTTAGTACCAAGACTAAACAAACTTGATTATTCCCCAATTTTCCATAAATATCTGTTTCAGACCATCTTTCTCGTTACTTTATTTTTCCATATAATATGCTCTAATAAATTTACCATCTGACAAGAATTTGGGTCATCTTACGTACAAATCTTCTTGAGGAAGTATCCAACGAACATGTAATTCTATACTGTCAAAATCAAAATAATAATGAGACTCTGCCTTAATTTAGTCTGAAATGCTATTGACTAAGACTCCACAGAGCCTAGACTGGAAATATCACTTTTTAAGATATACCCCTTGGAGCTTAGCCAAGTAGTTGCATTACTGTGCAACATGATGATTTTGTAACCTTGCTTATCTTGCATCTATGCTTTCAAGGTGTGGGCACCAACTGAGGTGCTTATTTTGTTTATTATAATAGTAAATTCCCTTGTGATCTGGGATTATATCCCACATCACTTCTCAGGAAATTGAGGAGTTGCAGACAGTCTCTTGACATTATGCATTAAAAACATACATATATAGAAATCCGCCTTTCTTGACATTTTCTAAGGATAATTAAATTTTTCTATACTATAAATTAATTAGCTACATGTATAAAACTTAAAGCAAATTAAATATCACTCCCTATTAATATATTACAATATTTAACAATCACTAATTCCTTTATCTCATACATCATCACCTTAATCTGATATCTTTTTTTAGCATTAGTGGTGCCTAACCCAAAAGGGGGAGCTACCATGCATCTGTTGAAGTTTTGGCCTACTTAATTGTGCTAGTTCTTCTTCTGAAATAAGTTGGAGTTTCAAGCGTCTATTTTATGGAGACAATATACCAGATGTTGACAATAGTCAAGATATAACCTCCTTAAAATGATACATCAAAGCTATATTATTCTGTTGTTTACTTGGACAATGGCTCGGTGCCCTGATCCTTCTGCTCCCAAGTAATTTCTCAACTTAATACAATGGAAAAGTAATAAATACAAAAAGGATTGTATAATAAACGATTAGCATTTAGTGATAAAATGATTGTACTTTATTAATATTAACTTGGAGACTTTATAGGGTTTGATGTTCACCACATCTTACCCATGACGCCTCTTTTTCAATGACACTTGGCCAGAGGAACAAGTAATAAGTTCATTTGAGGGTCTACAATCCTTTCGCTCAGGACATATCAACCGCCTCAGGGTCAGTCTCAAACTTGTAAATATTCTCAAGACAGCTTCATAGACGCATCTGCAATTAGCTGAATTTATGCTCTTCTTAAGCAATTGGCAGCACATACCAAGGCAATTTGTACCACATTAATTAGTAATTAATTTGATTGAAATCTTGATTGCCATTAAAAACTAATTTTTGACATAGGCCAACAAAGCCCACAAGCATGGGTCATTAAGTCAACTAATATTATTAAGTCTGACCTAACCAACAAAGCCCTCAAACCCATGTCATCATAGTCAAATATTATAAAGCAGAATCACTAGGCCACAAATCCAAGTTCAGATATACTTAGGTATTTTTGGTTTGTAATCACTAATAATTTCGATATGATACATAATAACTTAACATCAGCTAATATTATTATTTCCCATATCAAACCACCTGACGATTTAGGTCCAGTCAACCATTCAACAGCATCTTTATTTGCAAATGGTACAAACAAAAATATTATTAGAAATAAAAATGGTTCCAAATTGTAACCTTAGCAACAGCCTAGGAAGCCATATCAGAAGGTGAGGAAGATTTTTGGAAGCTTTTGTCTGGTGCCCGCTTTAGCCAACTGACCTTGGCAGACATCATTGGGGTGGGAGCATCAGTGACATATGGCATAAGGAGGTATAGTTGTGGGTTTTCTTTGTTTATGAGGCCAGCAGTATCCATCGCCTCAATATATTGAGCAAGTTGATGCTCAGCAAAAGTGACGAGAGCCAGCACACAAGTGAAAGATCTGATGTGCTGATGGGTTTTAGGATAATTGGGCTTAAAAAGAGAACTAAATTGCCACATCAATACAAGCACAGCTTGCACCAAAAGTGAGTTCCTCAATTTCATATTTTGAATCTTCCTCAAAATCATGGGAAAAATTGGGGATAGGAATACCCTCAACAAGGGGCTCCATCGCCCCATGAAGTTTCTGAAGAAGTAGGGTGTTGGCAGGGGTGAATCCTATATCTTTAATTTTAATTTATTGCAGGGAAGGCTGACCATGGGACGGACACTTCCAAATATGACTCAGAAGAGACAAAACTTAGTACCAGGGGAGGCACCCCAGAGAAGCGATGCTATCTCTTGTTGCCAGCGGGAACGCCACTTATGGGGAGGGGGAGGGAACGTGTGAAGGGGCCGTAGCCACTATTGAGCACGTGTGGAGGAAGGGGTCTGATTTGATGAACCAGACTGGGAACCAGGAAGAGACCAGCTGTCGGCGACGCGGTGGGAGGTATCCAAACATCAACGCTTGAAAGTGGTCCACCAAATGAGACTGGAATCTGTGGACAGCTTCTGGGAGGGTGGGGGTGGAGCCTGCTATGGCATCTAAGACAATCGTGTGGATGGTCCACATGGCGATTGCAACCACCAAAGCATGAAGGGAGGGCATAAGGGGGAGGCCATTGATAGAACGAACATATCTCTTGACAGACTGAAGGGATGCATTTGATCCTGGCCCAGAAGAAGTTGAACTTCGCGCCATATCACTTTAGAGGTAGGGCACTTCTCCAGGCGGTGAAACAGCGTTTCATACTGGCCACACACGACACAGGATATGTGTAAAGCGTTAGAGCGCTCAGCTGTATGATACACCCGCCTCAGGCAGCGCCACACATGGGAGCGGACTTGAGGTTGCAACAGAGGATGGTGTACATATTTCCAGATATTTTTTGGGTCTCAGTGGAGTAAGGGATGTCCATCATGTCCAGGTAGTCCACCCTGGATAGGACATGGGGTCGAATGGGGATCACACCATCATGGATGGGTAGCCCCTGTACCTCTTGTGTGAACTGAGGAGAGGGGCGGCCTCTTTGGGTTGTATGTCCACTAATACAAATTCTCCACTCAGCGCTCCGCATGGAAAGGAGGATTCGTTTGTAGTGGGTTTTAGTCCCGTAAGGACCTGTGGCCGATGTATGTGAAGCGAGGTATTTCATCAGGGAGTGGGGGTTCGATGGATTGTTGAGGCCCAAGGCGCGGGAGAAGTTGGAGCAGGCTGCACGGGACCAGTGTTGGGAGGGGAGTGTAGGGGTGGTGACGGCCGCAATCCAGGTACCCAGGATCTTGGCGGCATGGGCTTTGAAGTCAAGCAGGCCCATGCCACCATGATGTTGGGGGCCAAACATGACCTCTAGCTGCACTGGTGGAAGGCGGCCCGACCAAAGCCATCCTTGCAGCAAGGTGTACAAGGATTTGTAGAAGCTTGGGGAGAAGGGGATGGCGTGGGCTCCAAATCAGACTTTGGAGAGGAGCATGGAGTTGGCTAAAACAACCCTTCCAGTAAGGGAAGTAGGGTGGGCTCTGAGAGAGGCGATTCGTTATATCACGTTATCCAGAATATGGCACTCCATTACTGCTGACGCGTATCCGCCTGCCTCCATCCACACGCCCAGATGGCATACTGGTCCTATGGTAGGACGCGGCATGAAGGGGAGCACCAGTGGGGCGGTGTGTTTTGAATTAGTAGGGCGAGGACGTGGGCGAGCAGATGGGCCAGGTCGGGAACTTATTGCTGGGGTCCAGCAGTTCTGAAACTGACCAAGGAGGAAGATTTCGGTTTTGGAAGCGTTCAGTGCCGCGTTGCTTGGCCGGGAATACTCCTGGATGAGAGCTTCAAGCGCGCGTGCATCTTGATTATTAGACACCCCCACCACACAATCATCTGCAAACGCCATTATCTTGACTGGGGCTTGGCCTGGCATGTGGACCCCAGTGAGTTGGGCATTCACATTTCACAGTAGTGGGTCAAGGCTGAAATTATATAAGATTGGGCTGAGGGGGTCCCCTTGTCGCAAGCCTCTTTGAGGGCGGACTACTTCCGTTAGGAAGCCAGGGCCACGCACTGCCATTGTTGCAGATTCTGTGAGCAGCATTACCCAGTTGATGAAGCGAGGGGGTAAGCGGAATTGATGGAGGCAGGCCCTGAGGTATTCCCAGTTCGCTCTATCATAGGCCTTTTGTTGGTCCAAGAATACAAGTGCCCCAGAGGCTGTGGACTGACATACATTAGCCACAGAGTGCACGTTATCCCAAATCGACATTCTGGGGATGAAACCAAATTGTTCTGGGGAGATGGTGGCAGATGCTACAGTCCCTAAACGGTTAGCCATGATTTTTGTTAAAATCTTGGTGTCTGTGTTTGTTAGAGAAATGGGGCGCCAGTTGGCTAAGTCTAGCTTATCCCCATTTCTTGAAGAGTGTGACAGTGAAGGCCTCATGTCCTCCTAGTAGGAGGCGCGTTTCCATCAGGCTTTGGTTAAGTGAGGCGAGCAGCAATGGGGATATATATTTGAAATATTTTTGTAGAACTCATATGGAATGCCATCTGGGCCTGGGCATTTTTGGTTTGGTGCACCGTGAATGGCTGTCCATAATTTGTTTGGAGTAATTAAATTCATTATTTCTGGGTATCAGAAAATGGAGCAGATGTGGGCTTGGTCGAGAAATATCGCCACTTCAGCCAGCTGAATTGGGTCAGAGTGGTACAACTCGGAGTAATACTGTTGCATTTCAGTTGCCACTTCAGCCAGTGTGTTCATAATGGAATTATCCGATCTTCGCACCTGTGTGCAGGCCACGCTCTGGTGTGGTGCAAAATTTTTTAAAGAAATGTGCGGTGCACTTGTTGCCTTTTGTGATGCGTGTGGCCCTGTACTGAACACAAATCCAATGTTTGTGTTGTCTTTCAAGTGCGTTGAGGTGGGCAGCTGCCTCTGCCCACTTCTGTTCCCATGCAGAGCTGTATCCTGTAACTGGGATGTTGGACTTCAAGTGTGCCAATTCTGCCAGAGCGCGTGAGATAACTGCTGATGTGGCTCGTGAGCATCTGGAGGAGAGATGGCGAGAGTGGCGGATGGTGTCATTTTTGAAAGTTGCCCATGTGGAAATGGGGTCCACACAAAATGGTGCAACAAACTTTTTTGCCATAGTTGCCTCCTCTACCCACGTGGAAAATCCTGGCGACCTGAGCTTGGGGGGGCGGATTTTGTACCAATGTGGGGCCTTAGCAGCCATGACAGGTAGGTGGTAGGTTAGTGAGACCAGTCAATGGTCAGAGAATTCCAATTTTGTTGCCTTGAAGTGGGAGATGTGGGATTGGAATTTTGCCAGCATTAGAATAATGTTGATGCGGGTCATGGACCTTAATTGGCCATTGTGGACGTGGGGCCATGTCATGTTTTCAAGCAGCGGGGCATGCCGCGGCAGCACATCCATTAACCCAAGGGTGGCCTTTAGAATGCATAGTTCTACGTGACCCTGGGGGGCGAGGGTAAGGAAGGCCACCGGTCTGTTGGTGTGTTTAGCCAACAGTTCATGTCGCCGACTATGAAGGAGTCTGGGGGTAGTGGGAGGGATTTGACCAATGAGAAAAATTCCTGACACTTGCGTGCACCGTTTGGGGCATGAATGTTGATGATTGCGTGTTCTATGTCAGCCATGAGAAGGTGATAACAAACACTTGGTCATTTAAGAATGTTTCTGAGGATAAAAATTTGAAAAAATTATTTTTCCAAATTAGCACCCCACAGTGCATCAACCAAAAGGATAGGGATGGGAGGAGCATTGTTTTCAAAGCTTCCTCAGAACCTCGTGGACAGTGGGACTCCTGGATGGCCAGGATATCCACAGGTAAATTGTGTTGTAAAAACTCAGTTTCCTAGCCCAGGATGGGGAGGCCTTGAGTCCGGTGATATTCAATGTCCCTATGGTGAAGATTTCCCCCATCACACCTTAGGTGTGAGGGGGTGGGCACCCGGGCCCACCATCCTCTTCTAGCTCCATGCAGGCCTTCACAGCAGCGCGGGTGTTAACAGCAACGCTATTGGAGTTTTTGTTGATTTTTGCAGAAAGAGTCGCATTGGCTTTAGCCTTTACTTTTTGTTTTCCTGACGTCGGGCAAATTTTTTGTGGTGCAGGTGAGTTTGGTGCACCGTTGAGTGGGTCAAAATTTTTTTTTCAGTTGGGATGGGTCCCAAGTCAGTTTCAACTGGAGCTTGGGTGCAACAATTGGGTGAGATCGAATCTCCCATCAGATCCTTGGATTGAGTGGCCCGCTCAGCATGGGCTTCCCAATCTGATTGGTTGATAGATTCCCAAGATGCTTCCACCGCGAAGGTCTCCATGTCCTCCTGGCGTTGTGAATGTGGGATAGTGGTGGTGGCTTTGGCCGCTTCTTTGGCCGCGGCCCTACAGGCCTGCTTGGCCTTTTTTTGCTCTTGTGGGGAGATAGGCTTTACCAGTAGGTAGCAGCCTTGTGCTCCCCACGGGAAGGCCTCCTTAGTGCTTGCAGTTGGTTTGTAGTGCGCCTCTCCGCTGGCCATGGCCGCTGAGGGGTGCTCTTGGAATGTGACGCCCTCCTTGATGGGGCACGCATGTGCCTTATGGCTGAACGCGTCACAGTGGGTGGAAATGGGGGGCGCGCTGTCCACAGTCACCCGGAATGGGTGGGTGGTATGCCCTGCAATATCAATAAAAGTGGAGTGTGGGATCTGGGTTAGGTCCTTCATGATCTCCTCAGTTGGGGTCAGCACTGTGATGGCTTTGCCGGTACAAAGTGTGGCATTAGCATGAAGCGTTGCATTTTGAAAGATTGTATTTTGCCATATATGGCGAGACCATCTTTCAGGTGTTGTTCCAAATTGTCACGCTTTACTGTAGTAGGCAAGAAGTCGAACATGAGGAAAATTTGGTTCAATTTTGTCCATCTGGTGCATTTAGTTTTGATGACCCGTTGCCCTTCAGGGAGGTCAACCACTACACGCACCGCTGCAGCCTTGTCTGCTGCCATTTTGCTTTCAAAACCTAGGTCCAGCCAACCGCATGACATGGAGTGAGGTGCAACGTACACCGCGGTTGGGAAAATTGTGTGTACATCTTCACAAAATTTTTCCCATAAGGCCGTTTTTCATATGTCCAGAAACATGCAGACTCTGAATTCCACTGACGAAAGTGGCTGGGAGTGTGGCGTGTTGATGTACTGGTTGCATTGTGCTTGCCATGCAAGTATCTCCGGGGAAATAGTGACCGCCAGTTTCTTAGTATTCTTGTCAATTCTGACGGATTCTCTGGGGCGTTTTTGAACGTTGGAGGCCGCGGGCCTTCCACCTGCTCCTCTTACCTTGCTTGCCCAACTGCTCCCTGACATGGGCGCAGACTAATCTCCTCTGTGAGATTATCAAACTAGATTCAGTCTTGAATTGAATAGGTTGCAATAGTTTGCAACGAGAAAGAAAAGTATTTGGGGGTGATCTTATATCTTAATTGATTATTATATCATATATACTAGTTTATGCACATTAGAATCCCTCTTTTATTTATAATAATATGTTAGTTTCTTACATTGTTTCTTTAATTTCTTTTATTATTTATTTTGGTATAAACTAAATCTCATTATAACTACTTACTAAGTCTATAGTGCCCTAAGCCTTCATATAAAAGACTATAGACTAACAGGTTTAATTTCATCTGCTATAAGACGCTAAAATATATAACAATGCTAGTAAGTTAGTTGTTACTATTGGAACTGTATTACTTATTTTTAGGCTTTGTACATAAATTTAATATCTGCAGAAGCTAAGTATATTATATACAAATAATATACACTAGACTTTATAATGTTATATGACTATAACTAACTCTTATCTACATAATACATATATAAATATAAATAAAAATATTAAGAAAAACTTTAGAAAGTAAGTACTCTTTAACTTTAATGTCTTTCTATTATGTTGAGGTTTCTAGTACCAAGAAAGAAAGTATACTTCATGATTTTACTATACATATCTTTAGCATATTGATAAATTACAGTCTATATATTTTTATACTTATAGAATAAACATAAGGATACTAGAGCCTAAATCAAAATGAGGGCTTATATTTGATAAACTGATGCACGTTAAAAAGTTTTAGAGTACTATTTCAAACTTTATGTCATTTTCAAAAATTAATTGATGCATAATACCACATTTATAATAAACCTAAAAACTAGTGATTTGTTCTATTTATCTGTCCTAAATGATATATTTTTAGTAACCTCTTTTATCATATTTCTCCTATATATACATATTAAGACAGCTACAATAGATACTATTAATTTAACTCACTCCTGCCATTGATAAAATCTAAGAAATGAACTCAAAAATACAATACAATAATAGATATATAGACAACTAAATGGACTCTAAGTTTTATACTAAATAAAGAAAAAGCAAGGTAAATTATATATCTTTAAATAAGTACTAGGTGATGCAAAATTTGGGAAATTCACTAAATTAAACTAAAATGACTATATATATATTTAAACTTACATTTTTGCCAACTTATTAATCTTAAATTTTATTTGAGCAATTAAAAAAGAAACTTAAAACTTAGTGTGTATTTACTTTTAAGCTTTAGTTAGTCCCTTATAAGCCTTTTTATACTTACTTTTCTATGTTTAGTTTCAGTTTGAAGTCTTGTTTTTATAGGTTTATATAATAAATTTTTGATATAAATTTTATATTGTAAAATCAAAATTCTCATCAACAAATATATGACTGAATACACTCTAGCTTAAATTATATATATTTAACTAATTAATAAAACTCATACTGTAACTTTTCTTTCTCGTTGCAAACACTTTTGCAACCCATTCAATTCAAGACTAAATCTAGTTTGATAATCTCATAGAGGGGATTAGTCTGCACCCATGTCTGGGAGCAGTTGGGCAAGCAAGGCAAGAGGAGCAGGCGGAAGGCCCGGGCCTCTAACGTTTGAAAACGCCCCGGAGAATCTGGCGGAATAGAAAAAAAAATCTAAAAAAACTGGCGGTCACACTTTCCCCGGAGATACTCGCGTGGCAAGCACGATGCAACCAGTACATCAACACGCCACATTCCCAGCCACTTTTGTTGGTGGAATTCGGAGTCCATGTGTATCTGGACATCCAAAAAATGGCCCTATGGGAAAAATTTTGTGAAGATGTACACAAAATTTTCCTGACCGTGGTGTACATTGCACCTCACTCCATGTCGCATGGTTGGCTGGACCTAGTTTTGAAAGCAAAATAGCAGCAGACGAGGCTGCAGCGGTGCGCGTAGTGGTTGACCTCCCCGAAGGGCAATGGGTCATCAAAACTAAATGCACCAGATGGACAAAATCAAACCAAATTTTCCTCATGTTTGACTTTTTGCCTACTACGGTAAAACGTGACATTTTGGAGCAACACCTGAAAGATGGTCTCACCATATATGGCGAAATACAATCTTTCAAAATGCAACGCTTCATGCTAATGCCACACTTTGTACCGGCAAAGCCATCACAGTGCTGACCCCAACTGAGGAGAACGCGAAGGACCTAACCCAGATCCCACACTCCACCTTTATTGACATCGCAGGGCACACCACCCACCCATTCCGGGTAACCGTGGACAGCGCACCCCCATTTGCACCCACTGTGATGCATTCAGCCATAAGGCACACGTGTGCCCCATCAAAGAGGGCATTACATTCCAAGAGCACCCCTCGGCGGCCATGGCCAGTGGAGAGGTGCACTACGAACCAACCGCAAGCACCAAAGAGGCTTTCTTGTGGGGAGCACAAGGCTGCTACCTATTGGTAAAGCCCATCTCCCCGCAGGAGCAGAAGAAGGCCAAGCAGGCCCATAGGACTGTGGCCAAGGAAGCGGCCAAGGTCACCACCACCATCCCACACTCACAACGCCAGGAGGACATGGAGACCTTCGCGGTGAAAGCAACTCAGGAATCCATCACCCAATCAGATTGGGAGGCCCAAGCTGAACGGGCCACTCATTCCAAGGATCTGATAGGAGATTCGATCTCACCCAATTGCTGCACCCAAGCCCTGGTTGAAACTGACTTGGGACCTATCCCAACCAGAAAAATTTTTTTGCCCCACTTGACGGTGCACCAAACTTATCCGCACCGCAAAAAAAGCGTTCAACGTCGGGAAAACAAAAAGTGAAGGGTAAAGCCAATGTGACTCTTTCTGCAAAAATTAACAAAAACCCCAATAGCGTTGCTGCTAAAACCCATGCTGCTGTGAAAGCCCGTGGGGACCTGGAAGAGGCTGGTGGGCCAGGGGGCCCCCCCTCACACCTAAGGTGTGATGGGGGAAACCTTCACTCTAGGGATGCTGAATATCGCCGGACTCAAGGCCTCCCCGTCCCGGGCTAGGAAACTGAGTTTTTTACAAAATAATTTACCTGTGGATATCCTGGCCATCCAGGAAACCCACTGTCCCCTGAGGTTCCGAGGATGCTTGGAAAACAATGCTCCTACCATCCCTATCCTTTTGGTCAAAGCACTGTGGGGTGCTAATTTGGAAAAACAATTTTTTCAAATTTACATCTTCAGAAACATTCCTAAATGACCAAGTGCTCATTGTCACCTTCTCATGGGCTGATGTTGCACACACAATCGTCAACATTTATGCCCCAAACGGTGCACAAGAGCGTCAGGAATTTTTCTCGTCGGTCAAATCCCTCCCACTACCCCCCAATTCTTTCCTAATTGGCGATATGAACTGTTGGCTAACCTCACCAATGGATTAGTGGCTGCCCTCACCCCACGCCCCACAGGGTCACATAGAACTACGCGTTCTAAAAGCCACCCTTGGGTTAATGGATGCGCTGCCGTGACATGCCCCACTGCTCAAAAACATGACGCATCCCCACGTCCACAATGGCCAATTAAGGTCCATGACCCGCATTGACCTTATTCTAGCGCCGGCGAAATTCCAACCCCACATCTCCCACTTCAAAACAACAAAAATGGAATTCTCCAACCACCGACTGGTCTCAATAACATACCACTTACCCGTCACAGTTGCAAAGGCCCCACATTGGTGCAAAATCTGCCCCCCAGAGCTTGCGTCACCAGGATTTTCCACGTGGGTGGAAGAGGCAACTTTGGCAAAATCATTTGTTGCACCGTTTTGCGCGGACCCCATTTCCACATGGGCAACTTTCAAAGAAGACACCATCCGCCACTATCGCCATCTCTCATCCAGACACTCATGAGCCACATCGGCGGTTATATTGTGTGCGCTGGTGGAATTGGCCCACTTGGAGTCCAACATTTCAGCCTCAGGATATAGCCCTGCATGGGGCCAGAAGTGGGAGGAGGCAGCAGCCCACCTCAACACACTTGAAAGGCAACACAAACATTGGGTTTGTGTCCAATACAGGGCCACACGCATCACTAAAGGCGACAAATGCACCGCATACTTTTTTAAAATTTTTTCGCACCACGCCAGAGTGTGGCCTGCACACAGGTGTGAAGATCAGATGATTCCACCACGGATATGCCAGCTGAAGTGGCAATCGAAATGCAAAAATATTACTCCAAGTTATACCAAGCCGAACCAATTCAGCTGGCTGAAATGGCGGAATTTCTCAACAGAGCTCATATCTGCACCATTTTCTGATACCCGGAAATAATGAATTTAATTACTCTGAACGAATTATGGACTACCATTCGCGGTGTGCCAAACTGAAAATGCCCAGGCCCAGATGGCATTCCATATGAGTTCTACAAAAAATATTTTAAATATATATCCCCATTGCTGCTAGCCTCACTCAACCAAAGCCTGTTGGAAACGCGCCTCCTACCAGGAGGACATGAGGCTTTTAAAGTCATACTCTTCAAGAAAGGGGATAGGCTAGACTTAGCCAACTGGCGCCCCATTTCTCTAACAAACACAGACACCAAAATTTTAACAAAAATCATGGCTAACTGTTTAGGGACTGTAGCATCTGCCACCATCTCTCCAGAACAATTCAGTTTCATCCCCAGAAGGTCGATTTGGGATAACGTGCACTCTGTGGCTAATGTGTGTCAGTCCACAGCCTCTGGGGCACTTGTATTCTTGGACCAACAAAAGGCCTATGATAGAGTAAACTGGGAATACCTTAGGGCCTGCCTCCAACAATTCCGCCTACCTCCTCGCTTCATTATCTGGGTGATGCTGCTCATGGAATCTGCAACAATGGCTGTGCGCGGCCCAGGTTTCCTAATGGAAGTAGTCCATCCTCAAAGGGGCCTGCGACAAGGGGACCCCCTGAGCCCACTCTTATACAACTTCAGCCTTGACCCACTACTGCGAAATGTGAATGCCCAACTCACTGGGGTCCATGTGCCAGGCCAAGCCCCAGTCAAGATGATGGCATTTGCAGATGATTGCGTGGTGGGGGTGTCTAATAACAAAAGATGCACGCGCGCTTGAAGCCCTCATCCAGGAATATTCCCGGGTAAGCAACGCGGCACTGAACGCCTCCAAAACCGAAATCATCCTCCTTGGTCGGTTTCAGAACTGCTGGGCCCCAGCAAGTAGTTCCCAACCCAGCCCAGCTGCTCGCCCAAGTCCACGCCTTACTAACTTAAAACACACCGCTCCACTGGTGCTCCCCTTTGTGCCGCGACCTACCATAGGACCGGTACGCCATCTGGGCGTGTGGTTGGAGGCAGGAGGATACGCGTCAGCAGTAATGGAGGGCCATATACTGGATAACGTGACGAAGCGAATCGCCTCTCTCAGAGCCCACCCTACTACCCTCACTAGCAGGGTTGTTCTTGCTAACTCTATGCTCCTATCCAAAGTCTGGTTTGGAGCCCACGCCATCCCCTTCTCCCCAAGCTTCTTAAAATCCCTGTATGCTTTGCTACAAGGTTGGCTTTGGTCAGGCCGCCCTCCACCAGTACGGCTAGAGGTCATGTTTGGCCCTCATCATCATGGTGGCATGGGCCTACTTGACTTCAAAGCCCATGTCGCCAAGATCCTAGGCACCTGGATTGCGGCCGTCACTGCTCCTACACTCCCATCCCAACACTGGTCCCGCGCGGCCCGCTCCAACTTCTCCTGAGCCTTGGGCCTCAACAATCCATCAAACCCCCACTCCCTGATGAAATACCTCGCATCACACACATCAGCCACAGGTCCTCACGGGACCAAAACCCACTACAAACGAATCTTACTCTCCATGCGAAGCGCAGAGTGGAGAATTCATATTAGTGGACATACAACCCGAAGAGGCCGCCCCTCTCCTCAGTTCACACAAGAGGTACAGGGGCTACCCATCCATGATGGCGTGATCCCCATTCAACCCCAAGTCCTATCCAGGGTGGACTACCTGGACATGATGGACATCCCTTATTCCACTGAGACCCAAAAGACTATCTGGAAATACGCACACCATCCTCTGTTGCAGCCTCAAGTCCGCTCCCATGTGTGGCGCTGCCTGAGGCGGGTGTATCGTACAGCTGAGCGCTCTAATGCTTTACACTCATCCTGTGTCGTGTGTGGCCAGTATGGAACGCTGTTTCACCGCCTGGAGAAGTGCCCCACCTCTAAAGTAATATGGCGCGAAGTCCAACGTCTGCTAGGCCAGGATCAAACACATCCCTTCAGAATGTCAAGAGATATGTTTGCTTCATCAATGGCCTCCCCCTCCCACCCTCCCTTCATGCTTTGGTGGTTGCAATCGCCATGTGGACCATCCACACGATTGTCTTAGATGCCATAGCAGGCTCCACCCCCACCCTCCCAGAAGCTGTCCACAGATTCCAGTCTCATTTGGTGGACCACTTTCAAGCGTTGATGTTTGGATACCTCCCACCGCGTCGCTGACAGCTGGTCTCTTCCTGGTTCCCAGTCTGGTTCATCAAATCAGACCCCTTCCTCCACACGTGCTCAATTGTGGCTATGGCCCCTTCACACGTTCCCTCCCCTTCCCATAAGTGGCGTTCCCGCTGGCAACAAGAGATAGCATCGCTTCTCTGGGGTGCCTCACCTGGTACTAAGTTTTGTCTCATCTGAGTCATATTCGGAAGTGTCCGTCCCATGGTCAGCCTTCCCCACAATAAATTTAAAAATTTAAAAATAAAACTAATACTGTAATTAAAATAGAATTTTTAGATATAAGTTACATATATCCCCTAGTACTGTTTTTTCTATAGTCACATTGATTTTTATGATACAAAGAAGCCATTAAAATTGCATTATTAACCAATCTAGATAAAAAAAGGATCAACTTTTCTCTCTCGTTGCAAACACTTTTGTAACAAATCCAATTCAAGTCTAGGTAAGGTTTAATAATCTTAATAAGGAGATCAGTTGGCGCCTAATGTCAGGGAGCAGTTGGGTGAGTAAAGTTAAGGGCACAGGTGTAGGCCCCACATCAGCCAAGTTTTGTAAACGCCCTGGTGAGTCCAGTGGAATAAATAGAATTAATAGTAAAAAACTGGTGGTTCCCATTACCCCAGAAATTTTGGCCTGGCAAGCACGCTGCAACCAGTTCATCAATATGCCGCACTCCCAACCATTATTGTCAGTGGAACATGGGGTGCATATTTTCCTGGATATTTAGCAAACAGCGCTTTGGGAAATGGTTTGTGGAGATGTACACACACATTTCCCATATGTGGTGTATATCACACCTCATTCCATGCCGCGTGGTTGGCTGGATCTTAAATGAAAAAATAAAGAAGTGGTGGATGAAGCCGCAAAGGTACAAGTAATAGTGGACCTCACAGACAGACAACAGGTAGTCAAAATGAAGCACACCCGCTGGACTAAATCAAACCAAATTTTCATGAAATTTGACTTCCTACCTACTACAGTCAAGCGCATCATGCTGGAGCACCACCTGAGGCAGGGCTCACTGTATATTGATAAATCCAATCCTTTGAAATTCAGCACTTTATGCTCATGCCAGACCTGTGCATGGGCAAAGCAATTGCTGTTCTCACCCCATTCATGGGGATAGTGGATGATTTGACCCAAATACCTCATACCGCTTATATCAAAATCAATGGGCAAAACTCTCATCCATTCAGGGTCACCATGGATAGCGCGCCTCCTATCTGCACTTTCTGTCATGCTTTTGGCCACGAGGCCAATACTTGCCCCTCCAAAAGGGAATCACTCAAACCAAAATTTCCCAGATGCAATGTGCGGTGCAGAAGCCCACTATGAACCAGCACTAGACACCAACGCAGCCTTCCCATGGGGAGCGCAAGGCTGCTACATTCTAGTAAAGCCTGTGTCCCCAGGAGTGTAAGAAGGACAAGCAGGCCCACAAGGCGGTGGCCAAGAATGTGGCTAAGACCACATCTGCAATCCTGCCAGCCCAGCTCCAGGAGGACATTGAGACATTACCAGCGGAAGCAGCTCGCAAATCATTTCACCAATCGGATTGGGATGACCAAGCTTATTAGGCCACCAAAGCTGAAAACCCAATGGGTGAGTCAGTTTCACCCAGCTAATGCGCCCAAGCATCAATTGGGACTGAGTCGCTCACCAATATTCCTGCCAAAATTCCACCTCCAAGCGATGGTGCACCACAAATGCACACAATGCCAAAAACTCATCCCACAGGGGGAAAAAGCAGAAGGCAAAAGCCAATGCGAACCCCACAGCTAAAGTTTCCCATACTGAACCATACTCCATAGAATACCCACACTGCCAAGCAGCGATGTGATGAAAAAGAGAAGGCTGAAGGGCTCAGGTGCCCTTCCCCTTGCACCTAAGGTGCGATGGGGGGAGCCTTTATTTTAGGGACGTTGAACATCGCTGGACTCAAGGCCTCACCGTCCCAGGCTAGGAAACTGAGCTTTTTACAATATAATTTACCCGTAAACATCCTGGCCATTCAGGAAACCCACTGTCCGCTCAGTGCTGAGGAATCATGGGAAACCATGCTCCTCCCCTCCCTTTCCTTTTGGTCTATGCACTGTGGGGTGCTTGTTTGAGTGAACCATAGTTTTAAATTTATTTCATCAAGATTTGTACCTAATTGGCCACATCCTTGTAGTCACCTTTTTGTGGGACAAAGAAGTGTACGCTGTGGTTAACATTTATGCCCCAACCTGTGCACGAAATCATCAGAATTCTTTTCAGCCATCAATTCCCTTCTGCTACCCCCTGACCAATTTGTTGTTGTCAAAATGAACTGCTAGATGAACCCAACCACAGACCTCTGGCCCTCATCTCCTACTCCCCCAAAGAGGAACGTTCAACTTCACGTTCTCAAAGCCACCCTAGGGTTGTTTGATACTCTGCTGCATCATGCTCTGCTACTCACTAACATGTCGCGGCCCCACGTGCACAATGGCCAGCTAAGGTCCATGACCCACATTGACCTTATTCTCATGCCGTTGAAATTTCAAACCCAAATTTCCCACTTCACCATGACGAAAATCAATTTCTCTGACCACAGGATGGTATTGGTTTCCTTCCTTTTGTCCAATCCAGTGGCCCACGCGCTGAAGTGGTGTAAACTCTGCCCCACTGAGATCACGTCGCCAAGATTTTCCTCAGGGGTGGAATCTGTGACCTCAGCTCCAGAGTTTATTGCACCGTTATGTGCAGACCCAATTTATACCTGGTCAACCTTCAAGGCGAACAAAATCCTTCAGGCTCGCCACCTCTCCTCCCATTGCTCACAGGCTGCCTCAGCAGTCATTTTGCACACTCTGGCAGAAGTGGACCACCTGGAGTCTAACGTCCCCGCTGCAGGCTACAGCCCATTTTGGGGTTGCAAGTGGGCATAAGTGTCCACCCGCCTCAATGCACTAGTAAGACAACACAAACATTGGGTTTGCATTCAGTATAAAGCAAAACATATAACAGTGGGCGATATGTGTTCCTCTTACTTTTTTTCAAAAATTCTTCATACTGCACCAGAGTTCGGCCTGCACACAGGTGTGAAGGCCAGACCACTCCATCGCGGATATGCCAGCCAAAGTGGCGATCAAAATACAAAATTATTACTCCAAATTATATCAATCCAATCCAATTCTGCCAGCTGAAATGGAAAATTTTCTTGAAAGTGCACACATCTGCACCATTTCCTGATTCCTGGAGTTGATGAATTTTATTACTCAGGACAAACTCTGGTCCACCTTTTGTGTTGCACCGTATAAAAATGCCTAGTCCCAGATGGTATCCCTTATGAGTTCTATAAGAAGTATTCCAAAGAATTTTCTTCCTTTCTGCTTGCCTCTGAACCAACGCCTTCTAGAAACGCGCCTCCTACCTGGAGGGCAAGAGGCCTTTACGATCACATTGTACAAGAAAGGGGATAAGCTGGACTTGGACAACTGGCGCCCCAGTTTCACTAATTAACACAGACACAAAATTTTTACTAAAATCATGGATAACCGTCTAGGGGTTGTTGCCTCCGCTCTCATTTCCCCTGAACAATTTTGTTTCATCCCCAAAAGGTCAATTTGGAACAATATACACACAGTAGTCAACGTCCGCCAATCCTCAGCTTCTGGAGCACTTGTTTTTTATTAGACCAGCAGAAGGCCTATGATAGAGTCAACTGGGATTACCTCAGAGCCTGCCTCCAAAGGTTCCGCCTCCCCTTTTGCTTCATCAATTGGGTGATGTTGCTAACGGAATCCGCCACAATGGCTGTGCGTGGCCCTGTCTCCTCACGGATGTAGTCCGCCCTCAAAGGGGCCTAAGCCAAGGGACCCTCTTAGCCCACTCTTGTATAACTTCAGCCTTGACCACTTCTTCAAAATGTGAATTCCCGCCTTACTGGTGTCCATGTGTAAGGCCAAGCACCAGTCATGATGATGGCATTTGCAGATGACTGTGTGGTTGGGGTGTCTAACAATCATGATGCACTCGCGCATGAAGATACTAAACAGGTTTACTCCAGAGTAAGTAATGCTGCACTTAACGCCTCCAAAACCGAGATTGTTCTCCTTGGTCAGTATCAAGCCGCTGGGCCCCAGCGCCCCATTTCCTGCCTGCCTTGCCAACTAGCTCACGGGGTCATTTGCCCTGCCCACCCCACTTCGCTCTGCTCATAAACCTTTGTGACACGCCCCACCGTTGCCCTTGTCCGCCATTTGGGGGTGTGGCTGGAGGCAGGAGGGTATGCCTCAATGGCGATGGAAAACAATATCTCTAGAAAACTTTATGAAACACATAGCTTCCCTCAAAGCCCGCCACACCTCCTTTACAGGCAGGGTAGTGCTAGCCAATTATATGCTCCTCTCTAAAGTTTGGTTTGAGGCCCACGCCATTGCTTTTCCCCCTTGTTTCTTCAAGTCATAATACGCCCTTCTGCAAGGGTAGCTTTGGTTAGGCCGCCCACCGCCGGTGCGCCTGGATATCATGTTTGGCCCTCGCCATAGTGGTGGTATGGGCCTGTTCAACTTTGAGGCCCATGCTGCCAAAATCCTTGGCACCTGGATCGCTGCCATCACTAACCCTACAATATCAGCCCAGCACTGGTCCCGCGTGGCCCGCCTCAACTTTTCCTGCGCCCTGGGTCTCAGCAATCCTACCCACCCCCAGTCTCTGTTAAAGTACCTTGCCTCACATCCTTCTGCTGCGAGCCCATATGGGACGTCACCCCACTTAAAAAGGATCCTCCTCTCCATGCGGAGCGCTGAGTGGAGAATTTGCATCTGTGGGCACACCACCCAGAGGGGGCGCCCCTCTCCTTAGCTCACCAGAAAGTACAAGGACTACCCATTCTGAACGGAGTAATACCCATGAGACCCCCTACCATGGCCAGGGTGGACTACCTGGACATGGTGGACATCCCATCCTCTTAGATACCCTGAAGCCACTTGGAAGTACGCCCACCACCCTCTTCTGAAGCTGCATATTCATTCCCATATGTGGCGCTGCTTGAGATGGGTATACCATACCGCCAAATGCTCTAACGCTTTGCACTCATCTTGCATCGTGTGTGGCCATTATGGAACGCTCGTTCACCTTCTGGAAGAGTGCCCTCCATCAAAAGCGATATAGCATGAGGTACAACGCCTGTTTCACCAGGATCAGGTACAGCCATTTAGCCTGCCTAAGGGCATGTTTGCTTTATCCATGGCTTCCCCTCTTCCACCCTCCCTCCATGCCTTGGTAGTTGCAATCATTATGTGGACTATCCACAAGATTGCCCTAGATGCTATCTCAGGCTTTACTCCCACCATCCAGGAAGTTATACGCCAGTTCCAGTTGCACCTTGTGGACCACTTTCAAGCGTGGATGTTTGGGTACCTCCCACTCCGTCACTGCCAGATGGTCTCATCCTGGTTCCTGGTTTGGTTCATCATTTCAGACCCCTTCCTACATATGTGCTTAATAGTGGTGAAAGCCCCTGCACACAAAATTCCCTTCCTTCTCTTGGCGTTCCTGCTGGCAACAGGAGATAGCGTCTGCTTCTCTGGGTGCCCTCCACTCGCTGAAGTTCATTTCTTTGTTTATAGTCTTATCAGAAGTGTCCGTCCCCTAATTGGCCTTCCCCCAAAAAAGTTAGAAACTAAAAAAATAGATAAGAAAAGGGGTAAAATAAAATAAAACACTCCTTAAAATGAAAAATATCCTATTTTTTTAGTACTAGATGGTCCTGAAAGATATCCTATTACATAATCAATATATACTGTTTTTTGACTAGCTTTACTTTTAGTTATTTTAGAATTATATAATGGATCCTGCCTAAAATTTTTTTAATTGCTTGGATGAAAATATATTGAGATGTTTTTACTAAATATAATTAGGTAACATTACAAAAAAATTAGTATATCACTTATCTTTTGTAGATTATTTTTTAATTATGGTCTAGAGAAGATAACCTGAGGGGTAGAAAAAATAAAGTTATAGCTAACTGAAATAGTTATACCTATTAAGTATCTCAATAATATGTTTAGTATTGATATAATACTATTTTACCAAATGTAAGCAATAGGTGTCATAAAGTACTTATAACTGATATAAAAGCACTAAAAATTATATGTTCAAACTAATCTAACAATAAGCGCATTAATCTAGCTTATACTCAGTATTAGCTTTTGTAAATAATGAAGCAGTAATTCTAGAAAACACAATTTTACATAGAAGACTCTACTTGCATATATCATCACTAAATCAAACAAACGCTTTAGAAAGAATTCTTTCTTAAACTTTTTACAATTATAAGTACTGGGCTTATATCTTTAGATTAAATATAGCCACTTATCACTCTAGTTGCAGAGTCAGCTGCAAAAAGGCCTAGTAACGTCTTGCCTTAAAAAATTGAGGAAACCAGCTCCTAAAGTCTCAGGACAACAGATCAGACAGTCTTGGGTATGATGACATAGCGGAAGACAAATATGATATATAAAGGGAAAAAATGACAAAGATTATTATACATTATTGTGTTAATGGATTGGATGATGATTAACAAATTAGAAAATCACATGGCCACACAACCTTACACAATAGAGACTAGAGAGATAGGCGCTAATACATAAGAATTAAACATGGTACATAAAGATTATGACTGTATTGAAAATAAGGACGCATCAGAGGATGTTGAAACATTGGCAATATGTTGCTCACAGGTGCTTATTCACAAGATCTCAACAATATAACAGATGCATGAGTGTTAAATCTCTTGGCAGCTGTTTAGGATTTTAGGGTAGAAAGTAAACCAAAAATGGGTTTAATTTTATTAATTTAAAATTGGTATAACAAGTGACACTTCATTAAAATAATGCCTCATAATATTTATGGTATCAGAGGCTATTAGGGGAATTTGAGAGAAGTTCCAGTATAGGCAAAGGGTATCTCAATTATATAAAATAATAATTTGACCTATCAGATTTTTTAAAAAACTTTTCACTTCTAATGTGGATTAATTCCAGGTGTTTAGTCAACAGCAGGGATGATGAATCAATGTGGTAACATCTTAATGTACTTTATCCAATCAGCCATCTTGGAGGTATTTTCGTTTTGGCTGATTACAGGATTTACTAGTTCTTTGATTGGTGGGTAAAATATCTTCATCCCCTTGAAACCCCCTTCAGCTCTATAAAAAGGGGTTGTTTTCTCTTAGGAGATAGCACTAAATTCAAATTAATGCGTTGACAAACTTTCAAATCTTTCACTTATTCCGATGAGGGTTAGAAGTATAATTGTTAACTCAAACCAAGCTGTTTCTACCAAAGGTCAGGAGTAACATTTGTACCTCTATCTAAACCATTTTTCAAGGAGTTGAACTGGTAATTGCTAATATGATTTGAACTATTTAACGCTTAGACATTTTTCTCAACTAGCCAAACATCCAATAGTCGGACATTACTCCCTTCCTGAATGTTAAGGGGGGAATAGGGGCGTAAAAATCTCTCATTTACTCTGTATATAGTGACTCCTGAGGCAAAGACTTGATAGAATATTCATCGTCCCTCTTATAAGTGATGACAAAAGGCCCTTCCCAAGTAAACTCAATTTTCCCACTTCTGGTGGTGAGGCAGTTGTGGTAGTATAAAAAAGTCTAATATTTGAAAAGAGGGTAGAGGTGGTCTGAACTCATTAGCTAAAAGTCCCTCTTTAGTGACAGTTTTAGCTAAATTGGTCATGACATAAGATTATAGCTAAATGATATGTTGGACCAGTTTTTCATGGCTTTGTCAAGATCATCAGTCTTAGTAGAAAAAACATCTTTAGATAAGAGGGCGGGTACCCCAGTTTTCAACCATATAAGACACAGAAAGAAGAAATTTTAAGGATCTGGTGATAACTAAAACAATATGCTATAGGGGCATTAGGCAAGAATTGATCCCAGTGTAGGGGGTCTGAAGTGGCCATTTTTCATGATATAGAAACCAAGGTTTCATTCACTTTTTCTACGGTACCATTTGAAAAAAGGTTATAAGGGGCTGAAAAGAGTTGTTTTAACCCTTGGATGTAATAGGATCTTGACCACTCTGGATGTGAAATTTCCCTTTATCACAGAGTAGAACCTAGGGGCAACCTTGGCGAGTGAAAACATGCTGATTCAGGAAAGTTGCGGTAGCTTTAGCAGTTTGGGCTGGGAGAGCAGCTTTAATCCATTTTATAATATGATAAATTCCTAATATTATGTATTGGTTCCCACTGGTAGTCTGGGGTAGGGGACCTACCACTTTAAGATCATTGTGTGGAATGGTTGTTGAGGGGTAGTAGGATGATATCGATATTTGGTCTTGAAACTGGATTGTTTTTTTGCAGGTTAGACAGACAGTCATCCAGACTTAAAAATGGTTTTTTATAATTCCCTCTCAATAGTATCGGTATCTCATCTGCTCATAGGTTTTCTGCACTCCCCCATGTCCAAGGTAGAGTGAGCCTCCTGTTAGAAGGTACTCTAACTAAAGGTCGAATATAGGGCAACCAATTTGCCTCTACCTTTTTATATAACTTCTCACTCTCCTATTTGATGTTGTGGGAGTGTCGCATTAGCATTTTATTAACAGGTTCATCCTCATTGTCTCAAGCATCAGGGGCCATAAAAAGGTCATGCAATATCTAAGCCTCACTACTATCTAGTTGAAGGATTGGAAAACAAGACAACCCATTGACATTCATATGTCATGTTCCAACTCAGTATTAGATCTTCATATCATAATGTTGGAGCTTCAAGTCCTAACAATCCAGTTTAAATAGGATCCTTCATATTTTGTAACCATTTTAAGGAGACGTGGTCATTAACCACAGTAAAGGTAGTTCCATACAGAAAAATGTGGTAATGTTTTACAGTAAGCAAGACAGCAAAACACTCCTTTTCTGTGACACTGTAGTTTCGTTCAAGTTTTGATAGCATATTGCTAAAATTTTAAACTGGATGATACACACTGTATTCATCCAATTGAACCAGGATGGCTCTAATGGCGTAATCAGAGGCATTGGTAACCAAAATGAAAGGCTTACCTTAGTTTAGTGATGTAGGATATAACGTTCTTGTACCAACTTCTTTAGCATCTCTAACGCGGCCTTTTGTTTGGCACCCCAATAGAAAGGAGTGTTCTTAGCAAATAGTCAAATGAGAGGCTCAATGAGCTGGGTGAACTCTGGGTATTTACTGATGGTAATATCCAATCATATCCAAAAACGCCTGATAATATCGTAGGTTTTATGGCGGAGGCATCTTTGATATTGCTTCAACCTTAGCTTGTAAGGTTTATACCTTCTTGTTTGACAGCTCGTCTAAGAAAATCTAATTTCTTTTATGAAAAGTACATTTTGATGGTTTTAACTTAATGTTAGAATCAAATAGGCTCTTAAAAGCTTCTTTTAGATGAGTTATATTTTTATTAAGGTTTTAGAAAACCGTGATATGATCAAGATAGACTATAACACAACTTGTCTTAAGATCCTTTAAGATATGATCTATCACTCGTTAGAATGATGTGGGAGCATTGCACAACCTTGAGGCAGTCAAGTGGGATGAAATGATACTTCACTGCAAATAAGAATACATTTTTGATCCTTCTGATAATAGGTCCAATTGCCAGTATATTACTGGCCAAGTGCATAGCAGATGAGAACTTGGAGCCAGTGAGTTTTGCAAGAGAATCATTGATGCTTGGAATAGGATAGCTATCTTTTTTTAGTGAGGTTGTTCAATTTTTGGTAGTCCATAACTTTTCTAATGACCTCTGATTTCTCTTTTGGTAAAAAAGAGAGGAGACGCCCAATGACTTTGCGAAGTATTAGTAACCCAGCGTCTAAAAACATTTTTTGAGCTCTGTCCTCATTTGTTGCTATTCAACCTTTGATTTATGATAAGGTTTAGATCAGATAGGACTGGCATCACCAACATCTATTGTGTGGCTCCAATACTTCATGTGCTCATAATCGTTATTAGATTTAGAGAAAATATCACTGTGAGCATCTAATAAGGTTTGATTTTCCAAAAACATCCAGGGTTAGTTCATCTGAAATATGACCGTTAGGCAAAGTACACAATAAATTGTCAGTAGGTAGGCACATATCATACATATAACTGATTAAGTAAATCTTTTCATTATCCTCAATTGGGATCAGCAGTCCATTTTCTATATGTTAATGTTTTTTCACGATAATGTCATTATTAGTAAGATTCCCCAAAATAATATTAATAGGTCGCTGGTAGACGGAGTCCAGTATACAAGTCAATACTCCAGGTTCTAAAGGACTAACTACAATGATGCTTGTTAAGTATAATAAGCAGTTTGGGGGATTTGAAAAGCAATCTTGGTGATAATCATTTGTTGTTCACCAGACTTGATTACTATCTCTTTGGAGACAGAAAAGGCAATAACTCTAAAGCGTCCACTGAATCAGGATTTTTTTCTTTCGTCCAGATGTTGTGTAAAGTGAAGATAATGCAGAAGAGGGGTACTCAATCAGGCAAAAAATTATACTTTCTTGCTGAGATCTTTATTGTTCAAAATCAAAGGACCCTCATAATTGATCAAGGAGAGATAATCCTGTTTTATTTTGATAATTCTGATGTACCCAAACATAAATTAAGTGTCAATAGGCATAATATACATCTTTTTATCCAAGGCCACAGTGGGTGCTGATAGGATAAGCTTCCCAATTTGAATGGGTAAAGAAGAGTATGCCCAATAGCACAAGTACTATTTTGGACCCAGAGTTCCATACTTTTGAGAGTATTACAAGTTGAGGGGCCAACTTAATTTCCATGATATGCTTTGAGGAGATACTATTGATTGGGGAACCAGTGTCAAAGATGGTCATAACCTGTACCTTTTTGGATGACGACCTCTACCCAGGTTATAGTTCCACCAAAGTTGAAGGGAAGAGCTAGAACTTCCTTAAGATGGAAAGTGGAAATAAATTTTTAAGCTGTATCAGGATATCTCTCTTTGATGGATTGCAAGCTATGAACATACTGAATTGATCAGATCAAGGCAATTAACTGTTTGGTATCACTAGAGGTAACAATAACGTCAGGGTACCCCAGTAGTTTGGCTTAGATAAGTTTCATCAGTTATCTTGGCCTTATCCACTCCTCAAGCATTCAACCAATCTGAAATTTCAACCTCAGTTGCTGCTCCAAGAACATAAGATCTAACAGCTACATAATTCCTTCAGATTCTTCATTTTAATATCTATATAGGTCAGATTAGCAATATAAAAGGGGTCAAAGTAAGGCACGTCGGTTTTTTCAGCTTTCTTCTTACAACACACATTGTCAATATGCCCTTCCTTGTTGTAATAGAAGCCCATAGGGCGCTCAGTTGGATTTGGCCTTAAATCACCAATAGTCAAGACTTAGAGTTTTAACACAACTCCTCTGGTAGTCTCAAGTTTATGGAAATTAGCAACCTCTATCAGAGCCTCCTTTGTATTGTGAACATTCAGGAAAGAGAATTTCACTGAAGCGATGTGCATTGCCAAGGAAGGGTGATAAGCCAATCTAGCCATAATGGCAGCAGCGGCGTCTTCAAGAGTTAACATCTTTGAAGCTAACAGCATCTGTGCTTAAATGTAGAACCATTCAATAAAGGCAGCTACTGATTTTCCCCTTTGGATGCTAAGGCATATAAAGGCCTGTTTTTTCCTACTTATACTTTTTTTTGAGCCAAATTTATCAATAAGTGCTTCATTTATTCCGCCCAGGTACTAAGGGTGTCATATGAGGAACCATTAATTCTTGGAACATACAGCTTAGGAAAAGGAGGATGCGTTTGTTTTTAGTAATTGAACGTCCCTTTCATGGAAGATTCATAGACGTATAGAAAAAGTCAATGCTACCCTCAGCTGAGATAAACTTGTCTTTAAAGATGGGTATAAAGGGGATGAGGTTACTGCCAGCGAGAGGGCATGAACAGCAGGAGCAGCCTCATGAGAATTTCTAGATGGACGCCGCTTTAGTTTCTCAAGGCGTGACAAAGCTATGGCTAGTTGCTGTTCAAAGCAGCTATCATTAATTCATCTCCAATGGTGATGTTAGGAGGACTATCCATCTGAGAGTCCTCCATCTTAATTTTATTTATTAGATTGGTGTATAGGGCCCCTGTAGCGAGCACTACTTGGTAAAGTTATGGTAAAGTGTTGCTTACAAGTGCTTAGTCACAGGATCTTACAATATAACAGATGCAGGAGTGTTAAAAACTCTTGGCAACTGTTTAGGGTTTTAGGGTATAAAGTAGAAACAAATGGATTATAATTTAGTAATTTTAAAATGAGTATTACATGCTATACTTTATTATAATAATGCCTCATAGTACTCATTGTACTTGAAAAAAGGGAGATGTGAGAGAGGATCTAGTATAGGCAGAGGGTAGCTCAATTATAAAAAATAATGAATTGACCTATCAGAACTTTTAAAAATCCTTTACCCCAATGCGGCTTATTTCCAGGTATTTGGTCAATAGCAGGGATGACAGATCCATGTGGTAATGTCTTAATGTATTTTCCAATCAGCCATCTTAAATGATATTTTCATTTTCGCTTATTACAGGCTTTCCTAGCTTTTTAATGTAAGTAAAATGTTTTCATCCTCAAGAACTCCCTTCTGGTCTATAAAGGTGGCTTGTTTCTTTTAAGCGGTAGCTCTAAATTCAAGTTAGTGCGTTTGCAAACTTTGTAAGTTTTTCGCCTAGTCTGCCAAGGGTTAGAAGTAAGATTACTAATCTAATCTAAGCTATTCTGCTAAGGGCTAGGAGCAACATTATTGCTTTAATCTGAACTATTTTTCCAGGAATCAGACTGAAGAATTGCTAGTAAGATTTGAACTATTCAACACTGAGACATTCTTCTCAACTAGCTGAACATTTAATTGTCCAACAGAGGACATAAAATGTAGTCTTTAGAATTCCAAGAAGATTCCTATAGATGACATATTAACATTAAAATATATCAAGAACGTCAGTCCATACCAGAAAGCGCCCATATACAGAAGATTACCTATGAAGTATATATAACTTTTATTTCATAATTTATAAGATTTCATTAGTACAATTATAAATATACTTAACATTTCATTTTATAACAATTTTTGTTACATATAATATTAGTGTTCATTGGTTATATCTTAGTAAAAATTTAGAAGGAGTTTTAGCTTAAGGTAAGAGCTAGTCAATGGTACTTAAGGAATTAACTAAGAGTCTGCATTAAGCTCTAATAGTTTCAAGATAGAACACGCCAGTACTTTTGATCTTTGAAAAGAATAATTTTCATTAGTTCTGCTGATTCAAAAGGGTCACAAAGCACTGAGCCAGAAAAGTAGTGGTAGCTGATTTCAATGTTCTTATCACAAGGGTGATCTGGAGCCCCATTTACTAAATGTGGATCTCACTAAAGATCTGCACAGTCATTAATATTAATAAAAGATAAAATTGAAACTATGGGTGAAAGGTACACTAAGCTTGAGGTAGCAGAGAGAAGCGTTGGATTTGAAAGTTTAGTAATTAGAGAACAAGAAAGCATCAAAGAAAAACTTTAGGATTGTAAATAGAAGTAGCTGAGCTGAGAGAGCACCTTAATTGGGTGTTGGATACAGCCCAAAGCACTCAAATCATTTATACCACCTTTTTAAATCTCAGAAATAGTCTTAAAAGCTTAAGTTAACTGTAAAGGACTTGTGTAACAAACACAATGAACAAAGTTACAAACGTTGCATTGGTAAAAAACCACATAGTGTAAGAGAGTTCTCTCTATCAAAAAGCAATACAGAAAATTTCAAACAATCTAAAGGAAGAATTTCTGCTCAGATTGTGGGTTGTTTTCTCACCCGTTGCTTGGCCTAATTATTAATGAACTACTTAGCTGAGGTATAGCGATCAAGCTGTCATCTCCTTTAGGCCTTACAGAGTTTCTTATGTACCACCAAAATTAGCAACAGCATTAAAAATCTCACTATAACCAGCACTGATATTATTTTATTTTATTGCAAGTTAAAAACTAAATTAGATTAAATTAATATATTTAATCAATAAGTTTGTTTATTTGAGTAGAAGCACGGCAGAAATAAAAAAATTTTAAACTTGAGATTTGGGAAATGCCACCTAAAAACTGTAAAGCAAATCTCAAAAAAGTTATTATAATACTTTAGGCTCAGAAGCTTGATTGATCCTATCTTTGATGGCTATCCATGAACTATATTAAACAAATTTAAATAAATAAATTGACTTATTCAAAGTTCTCAAGTAGAAAATTGAAATGCAACCATTGTTGTGATGAGATTCCCTTAGAATTTGGTAGTAAGGAAACCATGACAATTAAAATAATCATTACATTACCACTCATTATAAAGAGATCTCTTTAGCTCCCCAAGTGTGGGTACAACTTGTGGCCCCTCATGCAATGGATACCCTTTTATAATAGGAGGCAGGGAGAATACTATCTATATTTTAAGGGTCATAGAAAAGTGTCAACACTTTCCTAGAGATCTCCTGGTGGGCGTAAAAGGCCTCAACACCAGCAGTCTAAATAGCATCCACAAACTGCCCTACCGCAGAAGAGATGAATAAATATTTGTGTGATAGGTATGGAATTGGGTCTGTTTGGGACAATGGCCGTCCCTAAGTTTGTAAAATTGATTTGGAATAAGTTATTGCTCAGGATAAACCACTTTTCAGAACACTGCATTGGTAAAAAAGCCATATGTGATAAAAAATTCCTCTATTAAACAGTAATTTAGGTATATTCTTCAATTAAAGATATAATTTTGCCTAAATTATGGGCTGTTTTCTCAAGCTTTGCACGGATTACTCATTAATGGTCCACTTGGCTGAGGTATGATGGCCAAGCCATCCTCTCCTTTGAGGTCTATCAGAGTTTTTATGTACCACTAACGTATGGCAATAATTTTAAAGAGTTTTTTTTATTATAATCAACTCCAATAAATTAAATTAAGTTATTGCAATTTTAGATAAATTAAATTAACGTATTCAAGAAATAGGTAAGTTTATTTAAGTATCAGCATAGCGGAAATTATTGAATTCTTAACCTGGGATTTGACATTTGCCACACCAGAACTATAAAGTAAACCTCATAGTTAGATTTATTAGAATAACCTAGGCATTGAAGCCTATGCAATCTTAGCATTGATGGCTGTCTAATAGCCAAATTAACTAAAAATTTAATAGTTTAGATCAAACTTAACTAAAAAAGCAAAATGGGAAATCAGGTTTTAAATATTGCTGTAATGGAATTCCATTAGAACTGAACAATAAGGAAATAATAAAAAATAACATTTAATTAATACAACTTGAAGGAGGAGGTGAAAAGACTGTAAGAGAAGGTTATTATAGCAATAAAGCAATCATAATCAGGTGTATAATCTTAAGTTACCCTAAGAACATACTAGTCACCATGGATCAATATATAACAAGCTGAATACAGATAACCAAAGATCCCTAAAAATAATTGTTAGCTAATATGATAGAACCTACTTGTAAGGGACACCCATCTCTTTAACTCATTGATTATGGGATGAATTTAATATAAATGACTTAATTTTCAGGCCTTACTAGAAAACTATGATGAACTATGGTGAAGGAACAATCACAGGTTCCTTGCACTTATCTTAGATTAGAATGGATTGATCTAGTGACTGAAATAAGGCATGTCACATCCATGTGTGCACAAGTTGCAAGGCTCAAGAAGTCATAAACGCTAGCGTAGAACCATAATTTCATAACTGAAGTTAAAGAAGTCTTATTTAAGAACTTGATCGCTCACAGGATGTAAAAACATTAAACAGAAATAATTTTTGATGAAGATTTGAATAACAAAGTCAGCTTTCTACTATTCAGAAAGATACTTAAAGATGGCTAAACATCTCTGGATATTAAGAAATCAGATATGTTGACTTTAAAGAGATTGAGGCTTAATTTCCTAAACATAAACACCAACCTAATGCATATGGAGTTGGCCCTAAAAGGATTGGATACCATAATGAATCAAGTAATAATTGTTGGACGTACAAGGACAATAAGAGTGATGTTAAGAACCGTGGACACCAGATGCGCCATAGTAGCAAGTCTGTTTTTGTGACACAATACTATAACAAGAAAACAATTGGTAAAGCCTTTTAAAAAAACTCAAAAATAACATTATAAGTATTTTTGTTGTTACAAATGCAATTAACCAACTTACTTGGCGAAAGTCCCTCTAATCTACAGGGATCAAGAAAACCACAAAAAAGGAATACCAGCTATCAAATAAACTGTATTAACCCTTACACTACAGGTGGTGAAGAAGAATAATAAATCGCACAATAAATGTTATTATGTTCTAGGAACTATGAAGGAGTATCAGATCAGTAAAATTAGACCTTCTTCATTGATAGATTAACTCATCCTGCAAGGCATATGCTTTTAAATACACTTTGGTTATTAAAATCTTCAATATAAATGTATTGTGATCAAAGTATCCATCCGTATAGAGAAGTCAGATAACGTGATATTAGTAAAATTAACAAGTGGAAGTTTTTGGGAAAATTTTGATTCATTTAGGTGGATGACAAAAAGTGTAGGCCACTGGAAATGGTTTGGAGAAGCGTATTAACAAAACACAAACTTATCATTGTACGGTCTATGTACTAGACATCCTGAACTCAATGGCGCCTATTAACATCATTTCTTCAAATTTTTTAGAAAAACTAAAGTATTTCCCATACATTGTATAGAGTGTAAAGTATGATACTGTAGAAACCAATATTGAATGGAGCTAGGAGTATACTCTACTCTACTTCTTTGACTTGGGCACATGGAACTTACCAACCACTAAATTTTTTTTAAAAAAATCATTATACTTCCTTCGGTATAACCCATGTCCATTTTCTAATTTGGAGATGTCATTAATTTTATCTTTTACAACGTAAGATTTCAAATACAAATAAGTTTATTCTATAAATTAAAGAGTTGCAACCACAAAAAAAACTCACAAACATGGTAAGACGAGATTTATTTTCCCTCTTTAAATTACTAAAAAAAAGTAGTGTAATAGTTGTCAAAACGTTATAAACCACTTAAGGACTGCCTTTGTGTGCAGATAAGGATGCCAAGATCATCCCTGGTTAACAAAGGGCTATCTCGTTGTCAATAAGCATTAATATCTTGTAAAGACAATTCTAGAAAATTGCAACTCTAAAAGCATTTGCGTTCAAGATCTTATAATTTTACTATCTTCTATGATTCCAGTTTTACTGGTAAACTCAAAGTGGTATTAGAATAACACATTACCAACAATACAAGCGTAAAAGGACAAACAAAGGCAAATGAAAAGCTTATAAGTAACAACACTGTCATGATTTGATCTAGTAGGGTGAAGCCCCAACTAGAGGTTTCCAAATAAAAAATTAAAGGCACTTATCATGACTTATATTATTAATAATTTACTAATTAATACATGGTTAGTATTAAGGTCTGACCTAATTATTAGTTAGAGTTGCAAAGCGCCAGCATATTCCCATAGATTACGCTTTTATATGAGCTAAAAATCAAATATTGAGTCAGTAATGGACTACCCTCAAATACTCATTGACTAATGTTATTAAATGGCCACTTTATTCCATTCCTTAGCTTCACTAAATTAAAAGGCACTAATCTTAACACATAATGGATAGTGAGTCCTATTTGCTCCTATATCTCAACAGGGGTGAACTTATCACTCATGATACTCTTTTTTTAGTGCTATATGGTCCTGACCTGATGGGGGAGGTTCATTACTGTTTATTTAATTATACCAGGGCTCCTGAGAGCAGGAGGTGAGGGAAAAGGAGAGAGGAGACTTTAAGAAAGGGAGGGAGATTAGTACTCCAGAGCCTAGCTACAGTTGAGACTGAGTGGGGAGAGTTGGTAACATAGTTGAGACTTTCAAGGCCACCTCAAAGTGCACCTGTAAGTGGGCATTATGTACTATAGGGTCCATACTTGCGAGTCAAAAACTTTATAAAGGAAGGAAATGTGGGTTGTCCATATTGCTGTGGCATAGGCAAGGGCTTGGAGTGTTCAAGGGCATCTAGGTAAGGTATTCTCAAAGAAAAGATCCTAAACAGAGTTGCCAGGCCATGGGAGGGCATGGAGGAGCGCATGGACCTTGAGCCAGAACGCGGGGACCTTTGGGCATGTGAAAAGCGTTGGAAATTTAAGCCAATAGGTTTTAAACAAAGAGGGAAACTGCAGTGTTGAAAGGTAGGGCCAGTTCAATCCCCTTTCCTGTATGAACAATGGAGCGTCCTCCATAAGGGTGTTAGACACCTTAACAGAAAGTATTGGGTGGTAAACATCCTTCCAGAGCCTATGGAGGTTTATGTTTGTTGAGGGTGGAAGGAGTTTAAGGAGGCGCGGATTGATTGAAGGTCTATTCTGGGGTTGAGCCGAGATATGACTACCTGCTCATTGTGTACTATCACATAGCGACGGTGGCTGAGGCCTCGCCATCCCTTTTGTATAGAAAGCATTGTATATCCGCGCTCAACTCATCTCAGGGAAAAAAGCTTGATTTCAATAGTTGATTGAGGGGGTAATATGAGAGTGCTGGATGGTAGTGACCCACTCCCAAAAAGAAGTCAAGGATGCCTTAGGAAGGCCAGAGATGCTGACGCAGATTGGCAGTTGACAGGTGCCTACTGGGGCATGAGGGTCGCATCCCAGCATACAACTGGGTGATGAGATTCAGATAAATGGAGGTGGCATGAGAGCAGGTGTCAATAAGCCCTAAGCCTTCTTCATATGGGTCTATTATTGTTAACAGTGCTGTGGGTGGGTGGTTGGAGCCTCAGATCCAGCAGCAGAGAAGAACGTTGAGCCGCATATAAAATGGGTCTGAGAAGGGACAGACATGGCCAAGAAACCCAACTTTAGATATAAAGGAACACATTGGCCATCAGGGCTGACCTTGGGGGTTATAATTCGTCTTTTCCATCTTGCAATCCTGGAATTCACCGTTTCCAGAAATATGTCCTAATTGGCACTGAGTGCAACTCCTTGTGAGCTGGTCAGGACCCCCAGGTGATGGAAGTTATCACGCGTAGGCTCCAGACCAAATGGTGGGGGAATGTGAGTGATGCAACCTGTACTACCATTTTTTTGAAGGGTTTGACCTTGGCGTTGGACGTCTTGGTGTAACTTAAAAGAATTAAAGAAGCAAAGGTTGTGTCCTCAGGGCAACGAAATGCGATGGCAGTGTCATCTGCAAATGCCAAAGTGCGTGTAGGGCCTTACCTGGTACTATGATTCCCATCAGCTTCTCCTGAAAAGGGGCCAATAGGGGATCAACGGTGGTATTGAAAATGAAGAAGCTCAGAGAATTACCTTGATGGAGACCCTGCCAACGCTAACTGCAGCTGTAAATCATATTGGTTCAAGGACTTTGGTATGGAGTTGGTCATAGAGCGCGGAAATCCAACATCTTGTAGTAGAAAGAAGGTGGAAGCGAGCTAAGGAAGCATCTATGTACTTCCAGGAAACATGAAAATAAGCCTTCTCCGTATCCAGGACAGCCACAAAGCCATTTGCCTTTAAGAGTTAGTAGTCAAAGTCGCTTGGGGGCCATTCTAGTTATCCCATAGCAACTCCGCGGAATGAAACCATATTGGGAGGAGTTCAGGCGGGTTAACCCCCATGCTGTTATGTGGTTACTGATAGCTTTGTGAATAACTTGTGATCAGCGTTAATCAAGGCTATGGGGCGCCAGTTGAACAGGTTCTCCCGGTCTGACTTCTTATGAATGAGGGTTGTGATTGAGCCCCTAGAATCATGGAGCTCCTTGCCTTCAGCAAAAAGTGAGTTGAACAGGTCGCAGAGGAATTGTACTGCCACCAAAGGTTCTAGAAGGTATACCACAAAAGGTATGCCTTCAGGGCCAGGGGTTTAAGCTGCAGTGATTTAAGAGGATATCCATAACCTCCTGACAGGTGATAAGGGCCAGAAAAGCTTTGTCTTCCTGTGGGTCAGTGGGAGGCTCTGGAGTGCGCCATAAGAAGTCTTAGGTATCTGACAGGACAACCTGGTCAGCATGGAAAAGGTTTGAGTAGAAGCGATGCAGTTCCTGTGTGATGTCTTCTTTGTCCATTGAAGTGGTGGTGCTAATCTTCAGTGATGTACTTTCCTGCGCTGTAGATATGGCTTTTTTCTTCTGAAAGAAGAAGAGGGTAAGGGTTTCCCACTGGGCATAATAACGGAAAAATGTGAATTTTGGCTTCCCTATCTTACTGCAGCGCAAATCCTGAACGATGGGCTTCCAGAGCGGCTTCCAGCATTCAATAAATGGGAGAGGGAAAGGTTTTCAGCCCAGTTCCAGGTGCCTAATTCTAGCTTCAGCCTTTTTAACTCTGTCACAAGCCGCCGTCATTTGGGCTTTGGAACAGACATAAGCCAACTGGTTAATTCCCGCCTTGGTTGCTGCCCAACTCATGCTGAGGTTTCTTAGGTGGGGTGTTGGGGAGGAGAGGTAGTCCTGTATGTTTGAGGCCAGCTTTTTCCCAACAAAGGGAATGTTAGAAAAGCTAGGGCAGCCCTTGGCCAGAACCTGCGCGATGGTCGAGTGTGCTGGTAAGGACAACAGTGTGTGATCTGTGATCACTTAGAAGATTGTCGCAGCCCATTGGAGATGAGACATAGCCAACTAGAAGGGACCCGTTAATGCCAAGTCAATGCACGATGCTGGCTAAAATTTCCCTCCATTATATGGATCCTGGTCATACAACTAAGGACAGACGCAGAGGGTTGCAGCGAATCTGTGACGCTATTAGTGCGAAGGAAGCCTGGAGTTACTGGATCCAGGGCGTTCATTTGTTGCAGGAGGGTAAAATCATGATCGCGGCTTAAGGTAGTGTTAAAATCTCCCATTAGGATAGTAATCTGCGGGATATTCAGGTGGACTAGCTCCTCCAGAAGTCAGTTCTTGTCAGCTCCATTTGAGGAAGGTATATACTAGCGACGAAGAAGGAGGATTGAGGCGTTATGAACTTGGCTAATATAAGACGCCCGCCTAGGTTTTGTGAGAAATTGTGGCTTTTAATCTGGGTATTTAAATTAAAAAGGCGGCATGTTCTTTCTAAAAGTAGTTTCCTCCAAACTAATCATTCAACGATTTGTGTTCATTGGAGTAAAGATGAGGCTTCTAGACAGCACATAATGTCAATCTTCACTGGCCTGAAGTTGTGGAGGAGGTGGTCTCTCCTCTTAAAATCCCGAATACTATTTGAGTTTATGGATTTCAAGGTCAGGGTACCTCCGCGGGGACTCATAGCTGCTCCCCTTCGCATCCTGGGGGGTTGACAGCGCTTAAACCTGAAGCAGAAGGCGACTAGTTTTGAGTCCCTTAGCTTGACTATTATTTTTAGTGAGATGAGTGGAGCACCGAGTTGGTTGAAGGGTGGCTGGGGGGGGGCGGAGGATCCTGAGAACCAGTCAAGGATGCTGCCCCTGCTATGTTGCAGGGGAGGTTCCTGAGTTTGCTCATTAGTGACCTCGGAAGTGTCCCCATTAGAAGAGTCTGAGTCTATACTCTCATCCGCCAACACTACATAGGAGCTTTGCAAGATATGGGGTGTAGGGGGATTAGGGCTCTTTGAGTTGTTGCGTTTAACACAGGTTGTAGATTGCCAGTCACTATTGGTGGGCTGATCTTTATAAGAAGCTCCTGTTTGGTGCAGGAAAAAGCTAGTGGAGACTGGTGGGGGTGCGTTGGAGCGCTGGGTGGGGGTGGCTGATAATGGCCGCCTTGTGGGGATGCCTTAGGCTTGACAGGAGATGGTTTTGACTCTGGAGAATAAAGGGCGTGCTCACTGGGAGAGGGGCTTGGATCCCAAGAATGTGTGAACCTACTGTTAACACTGAAGTTTCAACTGCACGACAAAGGGCTTCAGGGGTAAGCTCCTGAACTGGAACCCATTGTGTGGGTTGTGGAAATCTGCTGAAGCCACGTGTGAACGCTTTTGACCTGATTTAGGCCCCTGAGTGGTGGCTGAGAGGGCTTGTTTTTGAGCCGTGCAGCCATTATACAGGTGTCTAAGGGCTTTACACCATGAACAACGAGGGAGCTTGGTCAGGGTCAACAAAGAAGATCTCTTGGCATGTCCCAACCACTGCCACATAAGGAATTGCCTCTATATTATGAGCCACCGCGGGGAGGGTTAAATGATGCCCTTGCCAAGCGGGCTCTTTGAGTGGAAATATAGTAGGAGGGGAAACTAAAGTCTATCGTGAGTAAAGACCCAAATTACATTAAACCATGATGGAATGCCAGTTTAAGTGATTCAATATCAATAGTCGTTGGTAGGTTGGAAAACATAACCTTTGAGACTTGCTACAGTTGAGAATGTGTGTGGGAGATTAGTAGAGATTCACGAGGAATAAAAACCCGAAGGGTGGCAGCATGGATAACATGGGCAGCTTCCCTGAATACCACATCAATGTAGTGTCCATCCACCGATTATTGGATAGTTTTGTTGGTTGGGAATGTCTCTGAAAGTGCTTCAAAGTATGAGAAGTAATCCTCTGTTTAGTATTCAATAGGATTATTCACATGTAAAGGCTATTTACACGAGAGGGTTGAGTAGGGTAGAGCTTTTTGCGCTCTAGTTTCTGCAATTTCCTCTTAACATTGGCAATTATGCTGCTTCACCGGTATCAGCTTTAAATATTACTGGTGAGAAGGTTTTTTTCCAAGCCTCAGTAGCCCCCTTGGTGTGCTTATGCTTGCTTTGAGCTGAATCTGAATATAAAACTTGAGTAGGTGGTGAGGGCAAGTCTGTGTGGTCAAATGCTTGCTGGCGCAATTCAATAGTTGTTGGTATTGCCCTGCGCTAAGGGCAGTGCTTGAGCATCGCCAGTTTGGTTTGACCCATTTTGGTAGGAGTTACCTTCATCCAATTAAGGTGAAGGGATACTTCATCAGATCCAAAATTAGTGCTTCAAAAAGTGATCCGTTTTTTGGGTGTGATTTCAAGTGTTAAACTCTCCAACTGATTGAAGCATCGGTCATTTTCAGCATGAGATGAATAAGTCCTGACTTGTTAAATGCCATTTAAAGGGATTTAAATGGAGCAGATGATATTGAGAAATGGTGAAAAACACTGGATTGCAATTTAGTAATATCTTTACTTAGAGAATTAGGATGGCCCAATTTAGTAATCTGAGAGCCAGATTGGTCAGCTGAACCAACATTATGGGCGATGGTTTGACGATTAGAACGTTGGGAATAGCTTATCATGGTGGTATCCAGAAAATCAACATTAGCGATATGGAGGGGCTGAAACATCTAACTCAACTGGCGAGGAAGGTGCCTTGAAGGGATGAGTTGCATCTAATTGATTTGATGCGATTAAAACTGCTGGGCGGTGTTCTACATAGTAGGAGGGGGCCCAGAAGGTTGTTGGGATGTAATGCATACTGATCTCGTTGGCGTGCAGGCTCCAGAGACATGATCTGGTAAGCTGACATTTAGTGAAGTGTTCTCATATTCAGAGGTGGCTATTTTTGCAGCTGCTGTATGAGAGAGGGTAACTATGGTTGATGCTGAGGTTGACAACTGAGGGTTCTTATGCTTGGGGGTTTTTGACTCGTCCATTTGAGTCAGGGAGTACTTTTGCAGGATTTCACAACATTATTGCTATTAGTTTTAAAAATCTCTCTAGTGGAGTTAAATTTCAAGATGGATTTCTTTTCAAAAGCGATGTTTAGCTCACTCATGATACCCTTCAGTACCCATGATTTCTCCTTAGAACTTTATATATACAATCTTACTACAAAATAAAATTTACTATTAATATTAAAATTTTCCCTCATTAAATATAAAATATTTAGATATTAATTAAATTTTAAAATAATATTTTTGTAGACCATTAATAAAATGGAATTCCATATGTTTTACATTTAAACATCCTGAGAAGAGTTTAACACTCCTAAATTATTAGACCAAAAGAACATCAATTCATTGAATGGTATATGAGAACCTTTCACGTTAGGACTGGGCCCAGCAACCATGGAGGAACAATAAGAGTTAGAGGACAATCTTAATGATTTTGGATATATTAACAAGGGTCCAAATTAACTATGAATTGTGCCATGGATAAATGCATCAAATGTACTAGGTATAGCAGCTAAAAATAAATCAAAACATATGACTAATCTAAGGCTGATGAAAATAATTGTTCATGAGATCTAGCAGATGCTGAACGTAGGGCTACTAAAAATCTTGAGAGTTGTGCGTTGATCCTGATGCACATGCATAATCTAAAAATGAGGGCATCATTTTGTCATGGACTATTGCAATTTAATGAGATCATCAAGAAAGTTTCTTAAAACATCATAAAAATTCTAATGCGTTGAAGAGACTTGAAGGGTCCTAGTACTTTTCAGCAATGTACTTTACTTTAAATTAAAAGCAAAAAATCTGTCATCCATGGAACATAAGAAGTGCATGCTTGTCATTAGACAAAATTTAAACTTACCAAAATTGGATAATAAAAAGGTCTCTGTAATGCCATTAATACCTCCCAAAGGGTGATGGAAAGATAGTTTAGCGACTTGAAACTGTCTTGTGTTATAATATAACTAGGTAATATAGATGGCTTTAAAAAACATCAAAAAAATATTTATCAGCTCACAAAGTTTTTACACATCTTAAAGCCTTGATCTGGGACTAAAACAGGAAATTTCCTTTTCTATAATTTTAATTACAGTTAATCAGCCACAATCATAACAAGAGAGTAATTGAGAGTTTTAATGGAAAATAAGAGGCTATATCAATAATATATTTAACTAAGTCCTTGCAAGATATTAATGTCTTCTTAAGCATAGACAGTATAATAAACAGGTTTATCCCATTTTGCAGATATTGCTGTTCTTTATCACATAAGATTTAAGAATTTATAATTTTATTGGGTCAAAGAAGATGAGGCTGTTAAAGAAACAGATACAATGGTTGATGGAAGCGCTAATCATAGTTTATCTAGATAAAAGAGACTCTCTTATCATAGAGGCGACTATAAGATAAAAGATTAGTCTTCCAATTTGAGTGATTTAGGACCCAGTATTCAGACAAGGAAGACATGGGAACATTTAATTAAGATTGGTAATAAACCTAGGATTACCATGAAGAGGTTCATAGCTTTACCGCTATAGTGGAACTGAAGATTTGTGATTTCAGTTGCCCAGTGACGTTCTATTCAGAGATTCTAGCTACCCTCAAGTTGACTCTTCAAGCAAATGGTTTTTAAGAGGTGATGGCTATGCACTTTTGCGCTAGAAACGTTTTCAATATTAACTAACTGGGGTCATGACTGCAGTATGCTTCAACGTTAGAACTATGATATAAATTATGATATTATGATAATTTAAAGATAGGATAGAACTTAGAACACTTTCATTTGACTAAAACTATTTTATAATTTATAGGGTGGTAGGTGGCCTGTAGCGTAGGAATAGCCTTTGTCCTTCTTAATTCAGGATATTTCCTTTAAATTCATTAGGAGATCCAACCAACAGCCTTTGTCATCTGTCATTATTTGGACTGTCATGACTTTATTGCCCTAATAATTCCAGGTTGAGGCTCTGGGATTCAAGATGCAATTTCACCCAGATCATCAAGCAAAGATTTGTGTCAATAAGTTCCCTATAAAAATTTTTAAATTATAACTTAAATAAATATTTTTTTATCTGGGACATCACCAATTCATGAGGTGCATAACAATCAACCCATTGAGAATCAATTGAGAAGGGTTTTTAAATTGTTTAAAAATTCAGTACTCAACAGGATTTTTTGTTTGGTTAATTTTAAAAGCTTTGACAGAACCCTCTCAAGGTAATGTTGTAGGAGGATAAAAATCTCTTTTTAATCTATCATTAACCCACTTTACTATGGTACTATGTGCAACATCCACAATAGAATATCAGGTCCTGTTTTTTGGACGCAATCTTGGCCTAACATTAAGTTTCAATTTTCTAGTTCGCCCACCAAAGTGATGATGGTAGCAAAAAACAAGATAACCAACGTTAAGATGGAAAAGGCCAGTCAATGTGTGTTGTTTGGCATGGTTTCTTGTGAGGTGGTCAAAATGATTCCATTGATAGTGATTACTTGTGACCTAATGGTTTTGTCAGTAAAGTTCTCATAGTTAATTCAACATTTTTAGGTGCTTAGGCATCCAACAATGATTGAATATTGGTAGGTAATTTTAGTTCTTTCCCGAAGAGGGCCTGTAATCAACACATTTTGATCATACTAGTGATACCTTACTTGTATGCCAATACAGCGGAAGTTAGATAGTAATTTATTACATGGGTTTGGTGGCAGTTATCTACTGGATAATGGACATAAGAGTTATGTTTTCTAAGTCCACTGATCCATTAGTCAAAGTATTGTAAGGGGAAGTGAAATGTTAACTCATATTAAAAAAAGAAGCCAGCTCTTGCAATAATTGTGACGTAAAGCATAGCATTTTCCAAAAAGAAGGACCCTAGGGAACTCGTGTTGGGTAAAAATAGAGAAAGCAGGAATTAGGCCATATTTTTTGCAATGGATGCAGGGACAGAGATAGCCTTGGCCCAATTAGTCAAGTGATTGATAGAAAGAAGAATATACTATTTCCATGAAGACTATGGATAAGGGCTGTTGGGATTTTTTATATCATCAAATTATCCCTCCAGACCATGATTATAAATCTTGTTATCCTTTAGGGGTCAAGGCCCTCTAGTGAATATGGGAGCTATCATTCATATGCAATAAACTATTGTTTGGCAAAAATCCTGAACAAATATTTATTTTACTGCTGGGTTTTGATCAACCAGATCAAAAATGCTTTGTCAGGGATTGTCCCCAACAACAAGCAAGCAAGCAATTAATTTGTCAATTTTATATTAGTAATTGAATTGTCTTGTAGGAGTTAATAAGTTTTATCGCCAATCAACTAAGGGCTTTATTAGTTGCTAGGCGAGTAATGCCACCTTGTTAGCAACTGGAGTTTTAACCTTTTAGGTATGGTGACTTGCAGGTTATGGGCAAGAGCCCAAAACCTAAGCAGGTTGCTAATCTGATAAGGGTGGATCACTGATATTGGAATTTTGTAAGAAATTGAGATATCCAGGCACTATGAAGGCTACGAAATTATTAGCTTTGTGGATCTAGTGAAGGTGAAAACAAGGCAACAAAGTTATTAGTTATTGTTGCAATAATATACCAATCGAAACACTAAACTTTGTTATGATTTTACCAAGATTGAGTGACATGAGACAAAATAAGTGGTACTTTATTAGTTAAAAATGAGGGATATTTATAGAATTAAATTTGGTAGTTCTTCATGAGGATCTTCATGCTTCAACTGAAGTAAGATCTTTTCTAATAGAGGACCATTATTGCTGATTATTATTAACATACTTCCCTGTTGAATTTGGGTGTCTGCTTCAGAGGGCTGGTTCTTCTTCAAGGGTGGGATGTGGTTTTGAGCGTCTATTGTGTGAGGACAATAGACAGGATGGTGAATTTAAAAATTATAATATAGCTTCTTGGTAATACTCCAATCATATACCCTGTCATTTCACTTGGACGATGGCACGCCGCCCTGATCCTACTGATCCCAAGTGAAAATTGACTAATACAAAATGAAGTGCTAACGCAAAAAGTTTATAAGATAAAATTATAAACTCATCCAGTAGAGGATATATATTTTAGTAGTGTCAACAAAGGGTTATATATAGGGTTCAATGTTCACCACATCTTACCCATGACGTCTTACTTTCTATGGCACTTGGCCACGTAAAAAGTTTGTAAGAACGTCTACATATACTTTGACTCAGGGCATCATGCTCAGCCTCAGGGTTGGTGTAAACACTGTCATCATCCTTGAGATGGCGTCTTGTACACGTCTTCAAAATAGCTGAACTGATTCACTTTCACGTGTAATTGGCAGCACATACCAAGGCGATTTATATCACTAATTAGTAATTAATTTAATCAAAAACTCGACTGACATTAAAAACTAATTTTGACATAGACCAACAAAGCCCACACGCCCGAGTCATTAAGTCAAAACTTAATCTAAGTCCGACCTCATCAGCAAAGCCCTCAAGCCCATGTCATCATAGTCAAATATAATTAAGTGAAATCGCTAGGCCGCGGATTCTAAGCTTTGCATAAACTTAGAATATACCTGGTCCATAATGCTGATATCTGATATGATCCATAATGAGTTTTTAAACAGCTAACCTTATTATGTCCCTATCAAATATCCAACAGTTAGGTCCAGTCAATTACTCAACACTTCCCTCACCTTGACTGGATATAAGCGGCGGGTACCCTTCTTCTTGGGTCACAATGTCTGGCTTTTCGCGCTCCTCCAAGTACAAAAGTTATCTCAATAGCCTTTCTGCCTCAGACTGATGAGCCTTCCTAAGGCTAAGAAAGTTCATGCGGCAGCTATTGTCAATTTGGGCGTGTTGCCCATGGTTCCTCAAGCTGGGTCAACCAGCTATGCTTCAACAATACTAGAAAGTTCAGTTTTGCAACCCATTGCGATAGCACCAATCAATCAACCTGAACAAGCCTCCATGGCTTCAGGTGCAGTTAGTCAAACATCCCAATGGGTCAAGCGGGATCCCCTTTCAACATATTCAATATCTCTTCAGCCTTCTGAAGCTGTTCAGTCCAAAGAAACCCTGATCTGAGATCAATTTGCTTCAGATGGGGATCTTCTTCCAGACTTCTTGTTTTCACTTTTTAACATCTTCCCTTTGAAAAGTCTTGCTTCCTCCCTTTGTGTGGGCAGCATGGCTTCATTGGGTCTTGAGCTCGACTCAATGTCAGAGCTTGTGAACGCCTACTTGTCATCCGCACTTGCAACCAGTCCTGAGGTTGCCATTTACGATATCTTTGAGGCCAACCAGGCCCTTATTTTTGCTAACACTGTTGCTAGGATTTGGTGTGAACCCACTTTGGTTCATACCAATTTTCATGTCACATTGGGCCTCAAGACTCAGGTTTCAAAGGATTAGTGCATCCTGGTGCTATACTGAGCCCTTTGTAAGAGCTTGGCTAAGGGGCTTCCTGAGAAGTTTGTCCCCCAGATGGCTCTTTTGGGTGCATGCGTTTGCTTCCCTCCTTCATCACTCCCCACCAATACCTGTGCCCAACATGCACAGGGTATTAGATGAGGCCCATTCCCAAATGTTTCACGCGAAGGAGTTCCTCCCCTCCGTTTACCCTTGCCTTGAGAGTCTTCTTGCCAATTGTGTCTTCCTTTCAACGGCATCTACTCCAGAGTTGAATCTCTCCCGCCTATTCTCAAGTCCTACCAATGGACTTTCCCTTTAGTTTGATGGCCTTTCCTAAGCTGACAGGGCCAGCGTGCCTGGTGCTGAGCTTTCTTGGGTTTGGCACATCTCCTCCAGGGTCTAGATAGTCAGGATTTGTATGAAATTCGCCTCTCTCCAGTTCCGTTACAGGATTCTCCAGTTCTATCGTGCTCTCCTCCCCCTACCAAAGAGGGGGAACCTAGTTCTAATGCCAGTGAGGCATCAAATTAACAAATTAAACTCTACGGCTTGCAATTATTATTATTATTTATTTTAATTTTATTTTTTTATTTTTTATTTTTATTATATATATATATTTATTATTATTATTTTTTTATATTTTTATTCTTTATGATACAGATGAAGGAACTTAGCATGTACTTGATTCACAACCCAGCTGCCTTGATCCTTAATGGTATATATGTCTTCAGATGATTTCTCCAAAATGATAAATGGACCCTTCCAGAGCGAGGCTAGCTTGTGCGCGCAGCCTGCGCTATGAGTGTCACAATATACTACTAAATCTCCTTCATTGAACTTAGTCACCATAGCCCATTTAGCATCGTCGTAGCTCTTCTGAATAGTTTTTCAACTAATTACATTTTGATAAGCTTCCAATTGCAACTTGATTAGGGTCTTTGCTAGTTGCTCGACATAGTTATTTGGGTTAATTGCATTGGTTGAACTGAGTACTGAATATAATAATGGAGGTAGAGCGGGCTGTCTACCATACAAAAGTTGAAATGGAGAGTGGCCTGTGCTGCTGTGGTGTCCGATATTGTACACAAACACAGTCACACTAATTGAAGTTGCCCATTGTGAAGGCGCCAAGGCTGCGTTTTTGCGTAAAATGCTGACTAAAGTGCCATTCACTCGCTCTACCATATCATTAGTCTCAGGATGGTATGGTTTTGACAACACTCCTTTGATGGACATCAACTCATTTAGCCGTTGTACCATTTGGGCAGTAAAATTCATGCCATTGTCTGTCAATATCTTCTGGGGGCATCCGTGCTTATAGATAATATTATCCATAATGAACTTGGCAGTAGTTAGGGCCCCAACGTCTCAAATTGCTTTTGCTTCCACCCATTTTGTTAGATGGTCAATAGCAACAATTATGTATATATTGCCTAGGCTATTCACAGGCAAAGGGCCAATTACATCAATTGACACAGTATGCCAGGCCCAGTCAGGTTTAATCAAATGGTATTTCACATCCAACTTCATAGTTTTTGCAATTTGGCATGAATGACATTTATTGAGCACATCTTGGATATCAAATCACATGGAATCCCAATTGTAACTGGCTCAAATTAATTCTAACATCTTAGTCATTCCCCCATGTCCAACAGCCTTGTGTGCTTGTGTGATAATCTCCATTTGGTCAGAAGGTTTTGGAAAGATTTGATGTTGTCCATTGGGCTTAAGTTTGTATAAAACTCCATCTCAATATTTGGTGTCAATTAATGCTTTCTTGATCACTTTTTGAACTTTGGGTGGCTCATCTCCATATGTTCAGTTAATCATTTTTTCATGAAGCTCATTGGCCAAATTGCTCAGGACAGCTACAATGGGAAGTCATGATAGTCCATCTGCATTTTGATGGGCCTCTCCAGCTCTATGAAAATTTCATAATCATACACTTGTAATTTCAGATGCCCAGTGGGCTAACCATCCTTCAGGTTCCTTGAGAATATGGAGCCATCATAATGAGCTGTGATCCGTTACTACTTGGAACTTGGTGCCATTTATAAACCCAAAATTGTTTACAAGCATAGATGACAGCCAGGAATTCTCTTTTGGTCACCGTATAATTACGCTCATGCTTATTCAGAGTCCTGCTGCAATAAGCGGCAGGATGCTCCTTGCCATCATCCCCAATCTGCAATAGCACACCAAAAATTGCAGTCAATGAGGCATCAGTTTGTATGATAAAAGGCTTGCTGAAATCAGGATATCAGAGGATAGGCGCTGAGCTCATTTTGTTTTTCAAAGCCTTGAAGGCTTGTTGGCATTCCTCTGCCCAGAAAAAATGAACTCCTCCTTGTAGCAAGTGGAATAGAGTCTTGGCAATCTTTGCAAACCCTTCCACAAATCTTCAATAGTATTCTACCATGCCTAAAAACACTTGTACATCTCTCATACTCGTTGGAGGTTGCATTTTGTTAATCACCACCACCTTATGAGGCTGAGGCCGCAAGCCCTTGGAATCAATGACAAACCCGAGGTATTCCAATTGTTCTTTAAAGATTTGGCATTTTCTAGGTTTTATCTTCAGATTGGCCTTCAACAGATGTTGAAACACTTGCTTGAGGTGCTCTAGATGTTCAGAAAACATTCGCAAAAAGACATTGATGTCATCCAGGTACACCAGAATGCAGGACAATTTAAGGTCCCCCAAAATTGTGTCCATTGTGCGCTGAAAGGTTGCCAGTGCGTTACACAGCCCCTGTGGCATGCATGTCAGTTGGAAAAGCCCTTGAGCAGCAATCATCGCGCATTTTTTCTGCTCCTCTAGTGGCAACTCAAATTGCCAATATCCAAAAATGAGGTCCATTGCGGTAAAGTACTTCGCCCCTCCCAGACGGTCCATAGCATCATCAATTCTGGGCAACGGATACAAATCCTTTTTTGTAATGGCATTGAGGCATCAATAATCAATCACAACTCAATTGCTGCCATCTTTCTTCTTTACAATTAAAATGGGGCTGGCCCACAGGCTTTTGGAAGGCACTATCATTCCACTTTTCAGAAATTTGTCTAACTCTTCACTGACTATTTTGTTACTGGCTCTGGGGCGCCGAATTGGCCTCATTCTAATAGGCATATGGTCCCTGGTATCAACAAAATGATGAACTCCTTTTGCACAACCTAAATCTTGGTCATCTTTGGCGAAAATTTCAGAGTATCGTTCAAACAACTCTAGTGCTTCATCCTTCTGTTGTTCCAATAATCTGGTGAACGATTCTTGGGATATTACAGTATGTTCCTCAAGGGTTTCAGTTCGTAAGCTGAACTCAGATAAGTCACCAAATTTGACAGCTGATATTAACTCGTCCCTCAGAAACAGATGCACAAAAGTGACTACTTGATATTTCTTGACCTTAATATTTCAGCTGGTCAAATTTGCTAGTAGGACATCAATCTCTCCGTGCCCCAGTATGAGTATTCCAGGCGCCACACTAGGTTCCATATGAGAATGATGCCACGGGGATACAACCTACCCATACAGTCCTTCTGGAATATCTAGTGTGGTTCCAGTCCTCATAACCAGTTGATGGCCTGAAGCTATTGTAGCATCCTTATTCACACATAGAGGTATTCCTTGATTTTCATTTATAGCAGTTGGCATGGGGCAGCTTCGATTCCCCCGCTGAATATACCCTACTTGTATTATCCCATTGGCATAAGATATATTGATAAAATTCCTACAACGGCTTGTGGGCTTCATATCATTATGAGAGTAATAAATTGGAAGTGATTGGCCCAATATTGTCAAGATGTTTTCTTTAAAATTGCATGAGATCCCATAGGTCCTTAAAAAACTAGTTCCAATTTTTATGTCATAATTGGCGTTTGGAAGCACTATAGCAGGTGCAGCTACTACCAAAGCTCCAAATCGCAGTGGCAAAGCGCTGTAAGCTCCTTCACTCTAGTGCTGTTAAGGCCTGCGGTGCCATATTCTTGATGATGGTCAATATCTGGAGCTATTTTCAGTTTCTTAACCAGCTTTGTGGAAACAATGTTTACAGGTGCTCCACTATCAACAATAGCTACAACTTTAACCTTGTTGACCAGAATATCCACATAAGTGCACTCAGAGTAATAAGAATCAATAGAGTTTACTAAGTGAATATGGGAATAATCCAGGGAGTTAAGAGTGTGCTCCAGAGTATTCCAAATACTGGGACATTCATTGATGAATGTGTCGATTGGCATTGCTATATTGACCCCTTTCAGGCTTAGGGTATCTGCTGCATTGCTTGGCCTGTTGGCTGGATATTCTCAAGTATTTGTTGCACATAGGGTTTAGCGACTACCTCAGAGGCTTCAGGTATGACAACCTTACTCTGGGAGCGAGTTACTGCATGTACTTTTGAAAAATCTTCATTTGATACTAAAATAGAATTGATTTCATTGTCTAATGAGGCCCTGTGGCCATTGTTTTCTTGTCAATCAGGTGGGACTAGTGTCTTAGGCACAATAGAGCATCCCGCATCTATTGTGCTTGTTCTTTTCCCTCCTCTTGCACGGTGTCAGGAAGGACTATGTTGACATTTTGCTGACAGCATCAGGAAGCATAGTGACCTTTACAATGGCAATTAAAGCAAGTAATTTCACTCACTGGCCATGGGGCTCTTGCATTCGAGTTTTGCTCATTTCTTATAGAAGGATTACTGTTAATCTTCTTATTGGTTTTGAAGGGCTTTCCAGCAAAGGCAGCGGTTCCCAATCTGTAACCAGTATTAGGAGGGCCATAATTTTTTGAGCATCTGTGCAAGTAGTCAACCAATTCAGATGTCGCAAGGTTTTGCATGAAAGTAGGCAATAGGGTGTTTGATAGATTAAGGTAAGGTTCTACTGCATGCTTTAGTGCAATCTTAGTGTCAAAATTGACCATAGCCCACGCGCCTAAGAGAACTTGAGCTTTGCGATAGATTCAATCTGCAAATTTGTCAATTGCTTCATCTTTCTTAAAGCTGATGTTCATAAACTTGGATTTTCTGGTCAACATCTGTTCTGGACCTCCAAATTCATGAAGCACAGCCTCCTTGACTTCGGCTTATGTTGAATTTTCATTAATGTGAAGCATAATCAACTCAAAGCTCCACTCATCCAAGCAGTTAATCATGGTGGCTGCTTTGTTGCAGTCTCTGGCCCCATGCATAGCCATTTCAAAACGTTTGACAAATGTGGTAATACTTCCACTTCTTGTCAAAGGCTGGAAGGTTTGCTGGTTTATAGTTATCACTTCCCCATTCCTGGTTATCACGATTACTTTTAGGTTGACTAGAGCCAGGCGTACTAGGGCGTTTGGGCATCATATCCCAGTTTGAGGCGCTAGGGTTGGCCAAGGCAACCATATTGCTAGGCAGTTGTCGACGTGGCCCAGCGTCCATTTTGGTAGCTATTTCTAAAGCTTCGTCCTCATAAAATTTGGAATAATTTCCAGTCAAGTGGGTTGTAGCACACTGATAACGCCTGTCCTCCAGAGCTCAAATTTGCTCATTGATTTCGTTTTCCCAATTGACATAATTTCAGTATTTTAATTCTAATTTCGCAATTTCCTCATTAAGAATAGTAGCTTGTAGCTGCAAGGTGGAAATCACTTGGTCCCTTTCTTTTATGGCCTTCTTGCACTGGTTCAATTCTCCATGGATATTATTGTTTGACTCATTAATAATATTAACATCATCATTGAGATTATTGATCTGTAGATTAAGATGATCAATAGAGTCTTGATTTTTTCATTTTTCGCCCGTTGGTCCTCAAATTGTGTTTGCCAGTAATTGATTTTTCTGGTGTATTCATCCTTCATCTGCGAAATTTGGGTGCTCAGGTGTCAATACTGGTCACAGAATTCATCGTTATGGTTTAACTGTGCCTCTTGGGCTTTATGATTAAGCCTCATGGACTCTGAAGCATTAATAGAAGTCTGAGTGATATTGCTGACCCAAGATTTGGTGACTCCTCTTTCTTCTAAGAAATTTCCAAAGATAGGATGCAATCTGTCATTTAGCTCTTGTGCTAATACTGCTACCCAGTCATTAGCCCAAGTGGCTAAGTTGTGATTTGCCTCCAAACTCAAACGGACCTCAGCGAAGTTGGCTTCCAATCACTCATTTAGAATTTGGCCCACCTGGCTGGAGTTGCGAGAGAAGTTCACTAACTCAGTAATGGCTGCATGATGGTGGGAGATTGTCATCTGAGAAATTCTAGAGGTGAGATGTACAAATTCAATTAAGTATTGGGTGATATTCTCTATCCCAATTAAATTGTTTTGGATCTGAGCTACACTTAATTGATGATGAGCAAGATATCTCATCCACAACACATCTTGCTGTCGTTGGCAGTAAAAAGGGTTGCTACTATTATCCGCAGGCCCTTGTCCTAATTGATACCCTCTTAACAACTGCTGCTCAAGATGTTCCAGCTCTTCAGGTGAAATGGGATCGTCAGGATAGGTAATAATGGGTACTTCTTCCCAATTAATCTGGGACACAGTCATTTCAGTGTTCCCATTGGGCCCAGCGATGGTTCTGAATAATTGATTGGGATTGCTCCCCTGTTCAGCGCGATCACCATCTGTGGTCCCAGCCATGAGCGCCACTTGTTGAATTTGGGTTTCTGCTTCAGAGGGCTGGTTCTTCTTTGAGGGTGGGATGTGGTTTTGAGCGTCTATTGTGTGAGGACAATAGACAGGATGGTGAATTTAAAATTTATAATATAGCTTCTTGGTAATACTCCAATCATATACCCTGTCATTTCACTGTGACGATGGCACGCCACCCTGATCCTACTGATCCCAAGTGAAAATTGACTAATACAAAATGAAGTGCTAATGCAAAAAGTTTATAAGATAAATTATAAACTCATCCAGTAGAGGAAATATATTTTGGTAGTGTCAATAAAGGGTTATTTATAGGGTTCAATGTTCACCACATCTTACCCATGACGTCTTACTTTCTATGGCACTTGGCCACGTAAAAAGTTTGTAAGAACGTCTACATATACTTTGACTCAGGGAATCATGCTCAGCCTCAGGGTTGGTGTAAACACTGTCATCATCCTTGAGATGGCGTCTTGTACACGTCTTCAAAATAGCTGAACTGATTCACTTTCACGTGTAATTGGCAGCACATACCAAGGCGATTTATATCACTAATTAGTAATTAATTTAAAGGAAAACTCGACTGACATTAAAAACTAAATTTGATATAGACCAACATAGCCCACACGCCCGAGTCATTAAGTCAAAACTTAATCTAAGTCCGACCTAACCAGAAAAGCCCTTGAGCCCATGTCATCATAGTCAAATATAATTAAAGGGAAATTGCTAGGCCGCGGATTCTAAGCCTTGCATAAGCTTAGAATATACCTGGTCCATAATCGCTGATATCTGATATGATCCATAATAAGTTTTCAAGCAGCTAACCTTATTATGTCCCTATTGAATATCCGATGATTAGGTCCAGTCAGTTACTCAACAACCCCAACGATAAATAATACAGTAAGGACCATCCCATAAGGTATCAAGATTGTGAAATCATTCTCCAGGTCTATGATTATAAAAGTATACAAGATCCCCAATTTGATATTCAGGTAAACTAGGTCAAATATCATTAGTTTTAGTTCCCTCTTTTAAGGTTGTAGCAGCAAGAGAACTCAAAGCTAAGGCTTGTATTATGATAATTTCATCATCTAGCCTCCTCATAGCTAAATCATTAGTTTGTGGGGTTGCAGTGTCAAGATAGGTTGTACACTGGAGAACAAAATAGGATCCCACCTGTAAAGAGCCTTAAAGGGAGACATTCCAATTATTTGATGATAGCTATTGCTATAGGCTAACATTGCGCTAGGTAAGTGGATTTTCACATCTAGTAGGATTGTTGTAAGCCATCTTTTAAAGAATAGCTATAAGGGTACCATTTGCTTGTTCTACTGCATCATTAGTGGAAGGATTATAAGGAGTTGTAAACGACTGATAGTTACAAATAAATTTAGTAAGCTTAGATACCACATGTGAAACGAAGTTGGTCCCATTATCAGATAATGGAACTTTCAGGCTAACATGGTGGGTGAACACTTGTTTAAAAAGAAGGTTGCAGTAGCCTTAGCGGTGACAGTGGAAATAGAGACAGCTCTAATCCACTTGTTAAAATGGTTGATTGCTGATATAATATAACGATGTCCATAAGTACCAGTAGGGAGAGGGCCCACTACATCAATACTCATAGTGGAAAAAGGTTCTGAAGGTACCACAATTTTGTATTGGTAAATCGTATTTCCACTATGCTGTTGTTGGCAAGTGAGACAAGTCTTTAACACATTGTGCACCCTTTATAGCATGTTATCCCAATAACAATGACTTTTCAACCACTGTAAAGCCTTACTGACAGCTCCATGCCCTACAGATTGATGAGGCTCCATAATAGTATTAGTCCTCACAGAAGGCCAAATAAAAGGCAGCCATTTAGATCTCAACTTTTTATATAAAGAACCCTCTTTAACTTGAGTATTCTTGGTTAAGGATTGTAGCTTTGCTATAACGTCCTTAGATTCACGATATTAGAGTTCAAGTCTGCCAATCAGATCATAGATATGATCTTCCTCAGCAGTGATTAAAGTTATTATAGGTAATCAAGAAAGTCCATCATCATTTTGGTGTATATCTCCAGGACAATGTTGAATTGAAAAGTCATAATTCTGAAGCTTTAACGTCCATCTAGCTAAGCGTCCATCAGGATCTTTCATTTGTTGTAACTTTTTAAGAAATCATGATCCGTGATGCTAGTAAAAATGTTTGCCATAGAGATAAGGGCGAAAATGCTTGATGGTGGATATGACTGTGAGGCATTCCCTCTCAGTAACGCTATAATTGCGTTCTGCTTTGGTTTGGGTCTTACTATAATAAGCGATGGGAAGATCTACCAGGTTGGAATCATGCTGAGCCAGAATAGCCCCAATAGATACATCACTGGCATCAGTAAATAAGGTAAATGGTTTTGAAAAATCAGGATGGGCAAAATTGTGACACATAATAAAGCTTGACAAAAATGATTAAAAGCTTGCTGTTGCGATTTTCCCATAATAAAGGAACTTCCATGTGCAACAAATAGACTAAAAGCTCCGCAGATCAGCAAAATGGGGGATTAATTGTTAGTAGTAATCAACCATCCCTAAAAACACTTATATTGTGCAAGCTTTTAGGAACAGGCATATCAGAAATAGCTTGTACTTATTAGATAAGGGTAAAATTCCATTGCGAATTACTTTATGGCCTAAGAATTCCATCTCAGTTTTAAAAAAGCGCATTTAGATTGTTTTAGCTTAAGCAAAGCATGGCGCATTCAGCCAAATACTTCTTTTAAATGAACTAAATGCTCATTAAAAGTGCGAGAGAAAACAGTAACATCATCTAAATAAGCTAAAATGCAGGAAGGTTTCAAATCCCAAAATAAGCTATCCATGGCTCTTTGAAAAGTAGCAAGGCATAATAAAGCCCCTGCGGCATATGAGTAGGTTCAAATAACCCCTCACTAGAAATTAAGGCACATTTCTGACGGTCTTCTGGAGCCAGGTTGATTTGCCAGTAGTCACTAGCAAGGTCCATGGCCAAGAAGAATTGTGACCTAGACAATAGTCCAAATGAATCATCAATGCTAGGTAGGGAATAAGAATCCTTTTGGGTAACAGCATTAAGCCAACATTAGTCCATAACCACTCTATGACCCCCATCCTTTTCTGGATGAGTAGTAGAGGGAAGCCCATGGACTTTGAGAAGGCGTTAGTAGCCCCGCATCAAGGCGTAGTTTCAATACCACTGAGACCTAAGCCTCCTTAACTTTAGATTTGTGATAATACCAGTCTCAAATAGGTGGATTATTCCCAGTTTTCACCTAATGCTGCACATCTTTCATTAGCCCAAAATCTATAGAACCCTCGGTGAATATATCTGCATACTCTTCAATTAGAGCCTCGGCTTCATGCTGTTGTTCTGGAGTAAGTGAATCTCCAAATTCAACATCAACTCTAGCAAAGATAGGTGGCTCTAGCCCAAAATTACATAAATCCCTACATCCTGAGATGGATAGAATTTCATTCATAGGTGTAGGCCGCACATAGGCAATAGGTTTACTTTGATTCAATTGCATAGGTCAAGAGGTGAGATTAGCTAGTAAGACTAGAACAGTCCCATTATAAGCGGGATCAAGGATAATAGGGCAGGTAGGACTCCAAATGGGTGGGATTACTGTTACCAGAGAACTCTAGTAAATGATCAGCTGGCACAAATAATTGTACTCCAGTAGAATTTATAACTTGAGCTTTTGGAGGAATAGTAATCGAATTGTTAGAGTATAGAGGCATTCCTTCAGAGGCATAAGCTGAAGGAGGCGGAAGAATTTTCCTAGGTCCCAAAAATTAGGTATTCAAGACGAGAGATAGAAGTATGATATTCCAATAAGCAAACGCATTGTTTGAGTTTGCCTTTGCTATTGGGGACATTTTTTAAAATTAAAGGTACTTGGTATCCAATTAAAGAAAGATAATTGTCCTTAGGACTAGTTATCGTATCAAAATCAATAATAAATTTGGTTCCCATTTAAAAGTCATATCATTTATTGTCCAACACTACTGCAGGGTCTGAAACAACCAACTTTCCAAAGCGCATTGGAGGGGAAGAATAGCTCTTATGGAATTAGCTTATGAAGGACCAGCAGTTCTATAGTCTAGAGAATAATTTAAGTCTGGCGCAACTTTGATTCTTTTCATTACCTGGACAAAATCACATTTATGGGCGATCCCATATTAATGATAGCTAAACATTTCACTTTGTGTACTATGACTTCCACCTGGGTCACATCAGTGCCAAAGTGCGGGATTGAAAATACTGAGGGACTAAATGGTCAAATTGAATTATAAGATGAAACAGAAAAGTAAGAAGAAATGGTAACTTTGTTGGATAAATCATCAGGTATATCAAGTTCACCAGGAACAGATATCACATAACAGTCTTTAGGGTGTTAAAAGATTGTGATTAAGGCACTGGAGGTAGATCAGCACAGGGATCCTCTTGCTATATGCTGACTCCTCTTTTTTCGACTCTTCAGCTTGTTTCTTCCAACTTTGAGTTTCCATATGACCCACTAGACAGCAATAGCTACAAGGATCCTTCTTAGGTTTAGGTTTGGGTCTAGGTGGCATTATATGGATATAGGATGAGATTATTTTAGAGGTCAGGTACACCAAACCATTAGGTCTCTATCAACGCCTCTTTAATTTTGAGAATAATATATAATTATTTTTTAAGAGATTTTAAATGCAGTAACAATTGAATATGAGAAGCAAACACACTCATCACAGCCAAAATGGCATCATCTATGGTAATACAATCACAAGTAGCAAGTTTCTGGGCCTCATGATAAAATCTCTTAGTGCAATCTTGGATTGACTCTCCTTACTTGACTTGAATGCTCATAAAAGCTCGCTTTTTATTAGATAAATATGATCACTTCCAAACTCCTTAATAAGGGCAGTTTTCACTTGAGCCCACGTATTGAAAACCTTAAGGTGAGGGACCATAATTTCTTAACTAAATCGGCTTAAACAAGAAGTAATATGCCAAACTTTCTGTTGATCTATCGCCCCGTCCATTTCTCGCTTATAGAGAAATAGAAAAGAATGAATGATACCTTCACCTAGCTCATACTTATCCTTAAAGGTAGGTTTGAAAGCGATGGGTTCATTGCTTAAAATATGTATGCCAGATACCATGACCAGATCAGCTTTGGAGGGTTTGGACTCAGGGATATGGGCTTGTATAATTTGATCAACTTGTTGTAAATGATTGAGATAATCCTGTAAATTTTAGAACCCATTGCATAAGACGGTCATTTGCAGGTGATTGATTTAAGTTAGAAATTGCAGCGAGCATCTCTTCTTGCTTATTCTCAAGTACTCCGGATTTAGCAGTTAACTGATCAATGGAAGCTGTCAACATTGCAGACTGAGTTTCTTGCGTAGATTGGTTAGCATTGCATAGATGATGAGCATTATCAACACCATCCAATAAGTTGGTTAGTGAATAATCCAAGTTAGTTGGAAGGCCTTCTAGAGATAAGAAACATTCTTGAGCTATGGCTCGGATTTGGTTTACTAATACCTGAACTCTTATCACCAGTAGACACAAAGGTTCAGAATTGTGAACTGAAAGCGTTGAGCTGGGGGACCAGGAGGTCCTGGGGGTCCTTGCGAACCACACAACCTGCAGGCCCAGGGGGCCTTGTTGATCCACAGGGCCTTGAGGACCGTGTTCACCAGGGGGGGGGGGGGGGGGGGGGGGGGGGGGGGAAGGTCCCAGGGTCATTGAAGGAGAACTAGGTGGTTCCAGAAGTCCAGGAGGACCAACAGGACTGGGTACACCTTCTCAAATAGTATCTACAATTTGGACAAGTTGTTGAAGTAGCCCGTTGAGCTCAACAAAGCGTTCCTCATGTTGGGCCCACAAATGTCCAAATTGTTTAGTAATCTCATCTTCAAGGGCAGTAATTTAGTGTTGAATAGGGATAGCAATATCATTAACCTGTTGAGATACTTCTTGGCATATGTAAACCACAACTCCATTGTCAATTTTCACCAGATGGTTATGTAGAGCATTGATTTTCCTCTTATTATTGAGTATGGCTTCACGATTATCTTGAACAAAGTAAGAAGCAGTCTACTAGAAAGAAGATAGCTGAGAATAAATTGTTGCGCTAGGGTCAACTGGCGTTGGATTTCATGATGATGTAACCCCAAAAATCTGGAGTACGTGATGAATGGGGGGATGCACATACTGCCGGAGATAATGCTCTGTTCTAGCCAAACTGACTTTGGTATGTTGTAAAACCGCTCTGTTATATAAGTCCATCATATTAGATGCAACCTTAGATGCTTGGTCTTGGTTAGGATGGGCACTGTGCTGAATAGCCCCTTATTAAGCCCTTGACCGTCCTTCCACATCTGCAGATTCAAAATAAAATTATCTTGGTCAGGGCCCTCAAAGACCAAGTTTATAGATGCTTAAAAGTGAAGTTCACTGATATTAGCGGAAGGCATCTCCTTCCTAGTTGGAGTGTACCCATTTGTTGATTCACATTGATTCCTCAGAAAGAGGGGCTTTCTTCACTAGATATAATCTCGCCGTAAAAATATGTTTTCACCAGGTTGCCTTAGAAGCAGACCTGGCAGGGAGCACCAGTATTGGAATTTTGTGAGAAATTGCAATATTCAGGCGCTATAAAGGCTATAAAATTATTAGTTTTGTGGCACTAGCGAAGGTTGAAACAAGGCAATAAAATTATTACTCTTATCGCAATAATAAATTCCAATAGGAACACTAAACTTTGTTATGATTTGACCAAAATCAAGCTACGTGAGCAAAATAAGTGGTACTTTATTAGTTAAAAATGATGGATATTTATAGGAGTAAGCTTATATTGAAATTTGTGAGAAATTACAATAAACAGGTGCTACAAAGGCTAAAATATTATTAGTTTTGTGGCTCTTGCAAAGATTGATACAATTGCAACGAAGTTATTAGTTCTGTTGCTATAGTTGTTTCCAATCGAAAATACAGAATCCTGTATGAAATAGATCAAAATTAGGCTGCATGAGATAAAAATTGAAATACTTTGTTAATTAAAACCCAAAGATTTTTATAGGGAAAATTTTGTGGTTCTTTGCGATAATTTCCATGATTCACCTGAGGTAAGATCTTTTCTACCATAGGACTGATATTGCTGATTATCATTATTATTAAAATACTTGTGATGGTCATATCTAATAGAGCTCTTGTTAGATGCGATCAACCTTCTTACTGAGGGCTTAGCCCCTTTGAAATGCTTGGTCATTTTGGATTGCTTGGTCATTTCAGATTGTTGAGCTTCTTCAGATAACTTAGCCTCACTTGCAATAGGAGGCTGATAACTCCAAAGGGTCTTTCTTCGGTCAATTTGAGAATCAGAAATAACCTTCATGGATTTTATAAATTCGTTAGACTGAGATATCAAATCTCAATCTGGAGTAACTTTGGTCATCTTATTTGTCTCTAACAATGCCCCCCTCAAGATCTTTCCTAGGGGGCACATATTTGCGAAGAAACTACTATGCACTCTATTGATAACAGTACAAGTATCAATAGTGGCAATGGAGTATTCAATACCCCCAACAATAAATAACATGGTAAGGATCAGCCCATAAGGTATCCAATTTGTGAATCCTTCCTCCTGGCCTATGGTGGTAGAAGATTACAAGATCCCTGACTTGATATTCTAGTAACGTAGGTCTACTAGCGTTGGTTCTGATTTCTTCCT